>VWZT01008032.1:66976-134411 GCA_013397055.1 Pachycephala philippinensis | reverse complement strand
AGGCCAAAGCTGCCTACAGCCCACTCTTGTTACCCCACAGAAATTATTTCTTATGTTGAAATAATTTAGAAATGTAGAAATAATGTAGAAAACACAATAAGAGAGGAAGGCTGGTCTGTTTCTAGTTAGGAAGATACCGCATGGATCTATTGTATTTATCGTTTTGATAAGGACATTTGATAAACAGGTTCCTGGACTCAAATCAAGCATTTTAGCCCTCTCCTAATGCAGAAGAGGGGCAGTGAGCTGTCAGAGCTGCCAGGGACACCAAGGGATGGTACAGATGACACGGCTGCAGTGCTCTCTGAAATAAAGATTTGTTACCCTGCTCCTTCTGTGTCTTCCAGCAGGCATCACCACCCCGAAGCCAAGCAAAAACAGGACAGCCCAAAGCCAGGGAAAGCACTTGGCTCTCACCTGTGCTCTGTGAGGAGCTGCTCAGGGCTGGAGAGTGTCGTGTCCAACACCGAGGGTAGCTCAGAGGGTTTAGCCCTGCCCCTGGCACCAGGCAGAGGGAAATCAGCCCTTTGATCTTCATTCCCTCTGAACGGCAAAGGTCACTCCGGATATCCAGTCTCATTATTTCCCAAATGTTTGTGGAAGCTCTGACTCCCCACCTAGTGCTTCCCGACGTGCTGTGGTTGGAAACAGTGTCACAGGGCCGAGCTCTCCCTGGCCTGGGAATAAGGAATAAATAATTTATGCCAATCTGTTGTTAACAACTCTTTTCTTCCTGCAGATTATTTACACTCCGTGAATTTCACCTTCTGGAAACAACTCCTAGGGATAAATCCAACTCAGGAAACAGTTCTACTATATTTGAGCAGGTGAGGAAGTGAATTGGAGTGGAAAGAAGTTAATTCAATTCCAATTCAAGCTTTTTCTTTTTTTTAAATATAAACTTTGATTTTGTAATGCATTTTCCTACACCGCCAAGAATTAACTCTTAAATAATTCTCCCAAAGGGCACATTTCTATTTCATATTTTAAGTGTTCACGGAAAATCAGAGAAATCTGGTTTATTTCTTATAGCAATCACAGTACATAAATGTCAGTCCATTTGCTGTTGCATCCCTATGAAGGAAAGGTGCTGAAGAAGAAATTTGCCTCAGGCCTCAAATTATATCTTGCTGGAACCTGAATCACAATTTTTTGAAAGCTCCTAAAATGCGTGGGAGAGGGTAATGATCTGTACTGAGATAACACAAATAATTTTCTTAGTCTTCACCGACAGAAATTAATTGGTCCTGAGCATGGCTTTAAATACGTGACATTAAAGAAGCACATGGTTCCCCCACAGGAACGAGCTACCCTACATTTTAATGTTGCATCATTATCTTGTTTTGTATTCCTGGCCACGTGATATTGACTCTGGAACAGGAGGCAAGATGTTTTAATTGCACATAAATAATTATGTAAATGTAGGTAGCAATGCTTGTGGAAATTAATCATTCATTAGCACTGTGGCAAAAAAAAAAAAAAGAAGAAATGGCAATCAGACGAGATATTGCTGCCGAAAGCTGAGCTGAAATTCTGTTTCATTTCTCAATCAGCCTTCACGAAATGTGCTTGATGAATATCGATTCGCCCCACTGGATGAATCTGCCCGAGGGAGGAGACACTTCCCAGGGAGGGCAAGGAATATTTGTGATAATTAAAGGCCCATCAAGAGATCACAAAGCAACTTATGGAGGAGGTTAAACTGCTTTTATTCACATTTGTGAATAAAGAAAGAGTGATGCAAAAGAGGCTCATGAGCAGAGTTACTCAAGCAGGATTGAACATTAAAAACATTAAAACCCCTCCAAAACAGAGGTACCTGCTGGCTCTGCATCATTCTCCCACCAGGGATCACTGCCACAAAGGAGCAGGATCAGCTCCCAGGGCTTCACACCAGGGCTGATGCCTAAAGAGGCCAACCTAGAAACAGAGACCAGACAGGAGTAAGGGAATAAAGGTGGATATTTATTTGAAAGGCCTTCAGAGGCACACCCTGGGCAGGCCAAAGGCTGCACCCAAGATGGACCCCGAGTCACGAGTTCTTCACACTTTTATAGCTTTGGGCCATTTGCATCTCAACCCAATTTCACCAATTAAACTTTAGCTAATGATGGAATTTCCCCTCAGCTTGCCCCCCTTCTCAAGATGCTGGGTTACACATTTTGGGCCTAGGCCGGGCTGGGTGTCCTTGGAGAGCAGCCTGGAGGGCTTTGTTCTGTCTGTCTCAGCATGAGAGAGCAGCAGCTCCCAGGCTGCAGGACACTGCAGAGTCACACACTGGGAATGCACGATTTGAGAAATATAAAAGCTAAAACCTAAGGCATCAGGGTCAGTGTTGAGAAGAAAACACCTATTCCCAGTGTCTGGCAAGATGGTGTGAAATGAGTTCCTAATCCTGATTTGGGGTCTTTCAGCAGGGGATGGGCTCAGTGCTGTCCCATGGGTCTCTCACCTTTCCTCCCCAGGAATCTCCTGCCTTGGAACTCCCGGGGAAAATGATGGCATTTCAGGGCAGAGGAGCTGGAGGGCACTGAGAGGATCACAGGAGCATCACAAAAACAGCTGAGGGCTCTTTCTGACCTTTTGCCCTTACTTGATTGCCTGTTTCTTTAAAGAAAGTTTACTTTTTTTTTCTCCTTTAGTTTTTTCTCCTGCTATCCCCATGAGGCATTCTTTCCTATGAGTCATCCACACCATAAAGAAATTACTGTTTGGCTCAAAGTTCTGCTCCCATGCCTGGAATCAACATTTTTTCAGTGAGAGATAGGAAATGAGCTGAATTTGTGGGTGATTCACTATTTACTATTTTGACCTGAGATGTGTTTTTACCACTAACTTTAAGAGAAAAGAAAATCATACAATAAAACACCTAAAAGGCCAAAGCTACATGGGACAGAAGGCATTAACATGCTCTTTAATTGTTTCTTTACATCATACGTGGTAATAATCCCTTACATCTTTTGACACGGGTTTTACATTTTATTAGGATTATTAATGTGACTAATTTTATTCCAGGATGGCATCTTAAATATTTAAAATACCCCTAAAGAGTGTATTTTCTCATACAGCTCAGAAATGTGGTATTGTTTATGCATTTATATTTTTATCTGTGTATGATACCGCAGAGTAAAGCATTTTATTCAACATCTATGTAGCCTGGATGCAAAAATCATGTATATAGATATAAACAGAGCAGTTCTGTGCACTAAAGTCCAACCACAGAGACAGGGTCTGGATCATACAACAGCTGAAGGTTTGCAAAGCACCCACATTTGCCCATTTAATCCAGTGCTGTCAGGTGGGGTGTTGAAACAGATCCTCTCTCCCTCCAGAACCATCTCTTGGTGTGTCAAACCCTTTGTGGTCCACCACAAACAGCACTGATGTGGTCCTCTGAGCACGTGGGGGTCTTGGACCACTCACAGCAGCTCTGCTGGGCTTAGGATCCCTCCATGGATCCCAAAATCAGCTACACAAACCCCATGGATCTGCTCTTCTCTTAAAGGGGTGAAAATAAAGCTCTGAAAGCCTTGCTTGAACCTGCTGCAAGTCACTTTCTAAAGTTAGATTTAGACATTTAGGTCATTATAGAGCAGATGCTGCCACCAGATTTGTTTGGATGTAACCTCACTGCAGCACTTCTGCCAGTAGAAACAAATTAGAAAATGCTGGCTACCTCCTCCAATCCTTCTGATTTATTTGTTTCGAACCAAAGCCGTTGCAGAAAGTTCTTAAATAGTGCATCTCCATCCCTGGCAGATATTTATGAAGAAGGCAACGATTTCATTTTCAACTGCAGGAAATGGAACACATCTGGGATCAAGAAGTGTCTTTTATGGTGTCCATCACTTCAGGTGAAAGGGAAGGAGGAGGAAGATGAGGAAATTAATTTCCCAGAAAATGCCACAATACATTTTTTTAAAAATATATAAACTAAAATATTGTTCAGAATGTTTTCTCTTGGTTGAAATGAACATTATCCCTGTTGTTCTCCCAGGGCAGCTTCTGGAAATGAAGAGGGTTTTTGCAGTGCAGCTGGTGTTTCCTATTTCACTGATATTCTTGCAACCACGAAGTGATGAAGCCGCCTCTCCGTGCTCCATGCAAGCACACAGGGGAAAGGAGAAGCTACCAACGACCCCAAGCCACCCAATACATGCACAGTGTTGCCAAACTGCAAAATTTTTCCACAAATCCGTGATTTTTAGTTAGGGGGAAGAATGGGTTTGAAAACCCCACACCCTGGAAGCGGCTAGGTCAGGATGTACCACCCTAAAATACCTCAACAGTGTTAAGGTATTTAACCTTAACACTGTTAAACAACCAGTGTTAAACAACCAGTGTTAAACAACGAGAGCCCCTAAACTTTTGTTTACAAACAACAACATTTGAAGCCACCCCAGCATTTCTGGAGTCTGGGGAACGAGTGTGAGTGGCAGTGTGTACAACCAGCCCCTAAACCAGCTCTGACATTCTCTGATTTCTGCTTGGCTGTGACTACTTTAAACCATTACTTCGGAAGGGTTTGAGGTCCAGCTGGGCATCTGCTGTGCTGCTTGTGGCCAGGGGCCTGCTGACCATCACTGGACACGTCAGGGATGGTCTCTCAATGTCCAGACACCTTGAGGCTGTTCTGGGTGCTGAGATGTCCTGAGGTTTCACTCCCACTCTTCACCGGGTAGAGATGAGGGAACCTCTGCTCCCCACTCAAAGGGACCGTCCCCAGCTCAGTCTGCTGGAGCTGTCAGGGCTCTCTCACTGATTAAAAGCAGACCCATTCTGAGTCCTTTTTTGTCTTGGATGAGTGATTTCAGGAGGATGCAGCAGCTCTCACAAACCGTGACACAACTCCAACCCACCGCTGGCTGCAGCCTCTGGAGCTCTCGCAAGCCCCTGCGCAGGAAATGAGACCTCAATGGCATTTCTGTCTCATTTCTGGAGGAGCCCAGCCCCGTTCCTCTTCCTTTTCAGAACATGAACAATGAGTAGAGCAGTAGATACATATTGCTCCTGTGAGCTGGGGTTTTGTCCATTGTTAATGCAGTGAAAAGTACAGACTTTTCACACAGTTTTCTTTGTAAAGCCAGCAGTTGCCCGCAAGCAAACGCAAAGTCGGGTCCACAAACACAATGAAATGACATGATTAAAACTTCCAATTCATCTTAATCCAGGGCCCTCTGGCATGAGCATTATAATAAAGCCTTAAATAAATAGTTATAAGAACCGTTTCTGTCATCACATCGCCGATGCAGAGTGGAAAAGCATGCAAAAATGAGGTGTCTGCATGTTCTGTCTTTTGTTGGCAACTGCATCTCGCAACGAGCTGTTGAAAACAGCTTTTTGAAACTGTGATACTAAATGTCACCCTCACGTTTGTGATGGTTCTCATCGCACTCTTACCCAGTGAACATCATTTATTAATAATAATGTGCTTTTATATGAGTTCGAGGTGGGAAGATTCAGCTCCTCTGAATTAACCCCTTGGGGAAGAAGTTCAGAGGGAAACGAACATCAGAACTGCACCCTTCTTCTGCTCAGCTGCTGCCTTGACTTGGGCTTCTTTTGGAGGGTTTAGAGGCAGGCAGCATTTTGTTTATTTGACAAATAAACTTTTTTTATTTTATTTGTTTTGTTTATTTATTAGCTGCCCTGATTAGAATGAGTTATTGACAGCTCTGGAGCTCTGAATCAGAGGTCTCCAGAAAGCAGCTCATTAATAACTGGTGCCTGTGTGAGGAATTGATTAGCTCAAACTCTCCAAGTGTCCCAGGCAACCCAATCTCTTCCCCTGATCAGCCAGATTCATGCCCAGGCAAGGTCCATCCTCTTCAGGGAGGGAAACAGGCAGGTGTCAGGTAGGAAAAAAAGAAAAAACACAGGACAGATTCAGCCAAAGCACAGCTGTGATACAGAATTTCATGCTGAGGAGACAAAAGGATTTGTGTTTGGACATGAGATATGGAGGGAAATTCTGCAGTATGGTTTGGAGGGGCTGGTTCACAACGAAAGAGGATCTGGGGCTTTTCCAGTGACACCCCTGCTGCTGCGATGATTTAAAAGGTCACAGTGAAAAATCCATTTGCTGGATTCTCATCTGGCTTCCCACCATGACCCACTGGATGAGGGAGCCCACAGAATATAATTGATTTGTGCCTTGGAATCCACGTCTGCTCAGGAGATGGAATTTCAGAGCATTTCAGTGCATTTCTTGCTTGTTTTCCTCAAGCTGAGATTTTCCAGCGTGGGTGCACCTTTCAGGTGTGGCACTTTATTTGTGTGAGACCTGAGGTGGGATTCAATAAAAACCAGCCAAGCCAGAGGCAGGGTGCACCTCAAACAGAGAAGGTGCTAGGAAGAATTCATGCTTATTTACCATGGAAAAAAGCAATTCAAACAACATGCTTTCCTCAAGATTTAAGGCAAACCTGCTGTTTAACTCCTTTAATACCAAAGGCTGCTGAATTCCCAGGCAATAGCATGGCCGGGACAAATCAACATTTCCTCTTCAGAAAATGGAAACGGTGTACAATTGTTCTTTTTTCTTTCTTTTTCCTTTTTTATTTTTGGTGGGAAAAACAATTTCTGAATTCCTTCACCACTTTCTGAGGGGAGCTACAATGGAGCTCAGCCAACTGTGACCTTTCAGAACGTGGGGGAGGAGATACAATGGAGTTGGAGCTCATTTCTCATTTGCAATGAGCCCTCTGGAAAACAGTACCTGCCTTTCCAGGGCCCACAAAGGCACAGCTACTTGAAGAAGCAAATAATTAATCTTTCTCTTCCATTTCATCTAGTATATATATATATATACACACAAACTATATTTTAACACATATTTTTATATTTATTTACTTGTGCATTGTTAATATATGTATACTCTTTGCAGTCAGAGCATTTACATCCCTTTTAAATGCATCATCAAGAGGCAGCTTATGGAAAATGCTGATTGAAAACAGGGGAAGTTGCATCAAAAAGAGATTTTTTTTTTCTCTGCCTTCTGCAGATGGTGATTTGCTCCACTCTCAACTATTTGGGGAAATAGCAGGGAAAATACATTTCCTTTTCTGCTGAGTGCCAGCTACACCCCACGGATGGCCAACTTCAGTGTTTTGGTGATCCCTACCATGTTCCTCCAGCTGAGAGTCTACTTTATCTTAAATGGTGTGTTTCCTATTAATAATTACTCAACAAAAGCTTGGTTATGTATTATTCATTACTCATAGGGGGTTTTTTAACAGTCATTGACACCACCTGCACTGAACTCTGCAAACCAGCCCTGAATCAGCTTTCACAGATCTCTGCCAGAGCTGAGGGTGACCAGATAAAAAATAAAACCACTACTGCAAAACAATTTTTTCCTCTTTTCTTCCTAAAAGTTTGCTGCTTTTTTTTTGTACTAGTAAGCAACCTTTTGTTCTTGCCCAGCCTGTAATTGTGTTTATTTGTTAATGCTGGAGACAGAAGGAGAAGCTGCTGCTGTAAGAGTGGAAACAATCTTAAATCATCTTCAGTCCTGGCTTGCATCTGGCACAGTCTCGTTTGTCCAACAGAGGCTAAATGGGTTTGTAAATCCCACAAAAAATGTCAAAGTGAATCAGCTCTGGGCTTAGGAAAGAGTGTTAATAATTCCAGAAGGCTAAATTACATGTAAGACAGCTTTCTTTTTCATTTATATCCAGTTCATTAGTGTGGGTAGTAAAATCTCAAATGTACCTTTTAGTTCGTGAAGAAAATAAGGGTCCAATTTAACAAGGGCGGTTTATGCAATTTTATTTTATTTTCTGTCCACAAACAAGGAAAAAAAAAAGAAAAGAAAAAAGAAAAAAGACAGATCTGTCAAGAGCAAGATGCCCCATCCCGAGGGCTGTGCCAGGTGCTGCTCCTCCCAGCACAACAGGAACACACGGCTGCAGCCTCTGCCATGCATTTATGAGCACACAAAGCTTTTCTTATGTCATTTCAAGCATTCAGATTCTGGCTTGTAACAAAATAGAGACCTTGGATGCCAGGCTGGAAAATCAACCAGCCACAGAAGCTCTGCATGCACAGGGCTGAGGCTGGGACAGGGGCTCTGTGGAGATGTGACGCAGGAAAGTGTCCTGAAATCACCTTTCCCAGCCAGTCCTTTGGTGCATTTGTCATTCCCTCTCAATCATTTCACTTTGATGGCATCAAAGACAGTGTCTGCTCAAACATTAACTTCAAGCACTGCTTTAATAAAGGTGTTGCTTTCTATTTGTACATGTTCTTGTGACTTTTTTTTTTAAATTCACTTGCTTAAAAATGATTTCATCCCTTCCTCTTCTCCCTCCAGTACCTCTGGATTGAGGTGAGCAGCAAACGCTTCTCAGTCACAGTTTCTGTGACAGTTTGGTAACCTGGTATCTCCTTACCCTGGAAAGGTTCTCACCACAAAGACAATTTAATTCTCATTTAGGTAAGAGAAGCACCTTGTTCTGGTCTCCAGCTTCCCCAAACCCTTGCACACAGCAGAAACGTTTGCTCTCAGTTTTAGAGAGTTTCTAAATGTATTTGTTATTATTTTATGGTCCTTCCCCAATTTCTACACCTCGAGCTGACGGCAGTGCAAATAATTGCAGGCCCTAAAATTAAAGGTTTTAGAAAGGCAAAGACAGACAGAGTGAATAAAGTTTTAAAAACTTTCCAAGCAGCTTGTCAGATGGTTTTGTCTCTGTAGCAGGAGGCTGGCAGCAGTGACCTGTGCTGGGAAATACTCAGTACACCAGCCTGGCCTTGGTATTTGTAGGCTAATTTTTGTTTTGAGTATAACCCTTGACTCATGGAAAAATAATCTAAGTGTTTTGGGCTGGTCCCTGACTTGATCTTCCTTCTATTAAGGACTGTCTGTTTCAAAACACGCGTGGAGAAGCTTTCATGACAATGTTTTTACCCTCCTGTGCCCTCCCTCGCCTGCTCTCTGTGAGGCAGAAGTGACCAGGAGCCAGTTCCCAGCAGCTGCTTGCTCTGTGGGTGGCTGGGCTTTTCCAGGGAGCAAAATTCACCCCTCAGCTTTACCAGGCTCCTGCGCTGCCGTGTCCAAACAGAAAGTGACATTTCGTGTTAAAAATTAATGCTGTGATGCGGGATTAAATCAGCCAGTTTCAACCAGAGCGCTGCAGCAGTTGCTTTGGGCGAGTGGCAATATCTCTCTGAATTGATTGTGTTGGGAGGCACAGCCACCAAACAAAATCCAACCGGCTAAATTTAGTCCGGATAGGAAATTAGCTGGAGGTTAAGTAAAGTTTTCTGCTACTTTGTTTTGTTTTTAGATTACCCAAGAGATGTTCCTTCCTGGAAAGGGAAATAGGACAGAGATACATAGCTGTTTTTCAATCCCTTCGTTTACATGGACCCATTTCGAGTAGGTTTTATCGTGTGTTTGTGATTTAAACCTTACCAGCCCCTATTTTCAGATGGAAGGATTTGAAGTGCCAGTGCCAGGTCTGTGTGCAGCCCAGCTCCCCTCAGTAGCTCCTTCCTGGGGAGGGGGGCACCTTCCTTCCACACTCTGACCTACTCTGAATGCAGGTGGACAAGGTAAAAGTTTATTTCAAAAAAAATTCCTTTGCACCTAGTAGTTAGAATTGGTATTTGTTGCAAAATTGCATTCCAGAGGAGATGAAAAATTACAAGCTTTGCTATGTAATGTCTAAGCCAGAGGAGACAGAGCTCCTCCATCCAGCAACTCCAGCCAAAGCTCAGTGAAATCTAACCCACAGACTTTCTGGATTCATATTTTATCATCCACCCTAACATTTTTGCTTGGACATCATTTTGCTTAGAGAGACACTGCTAAACCTAAATCCTGGAGCTGAGCAGCCACGGCTGGCTGCGTGTCTGCTTCCAGACAGCAAACCAGAGCTGTAATTCCTGACCTTTTTCCTTAAAGACACCAGTTTTCTTTGTGCACATGTCATTTTCTCCTGCTTGCTGTGTTTTGCAATAATCAGGTAGAAGAATCTGTAGGAAAGCACACAGTTACAGGTTTATTTACTGATCCGGGATATAAATCTAGTTGCCTAAGCAAACACAAACTGTTTAAACAGTTGTTGGAGCAAACATGAAGGATGAGGTACACTGGAAAGGATTCTAAAAATGCTCTCAAAGTTGGGGCTTGGTGGTTTGGTTTTTGTTTTTGTTTTTGTTTTTTTTTTTTTTTTTTTTTTTGTTTAGCAAAGCTATACCATCACTTCTTATAACTTCTGGGAAGGTGCTGGGGGAGAAAGAGGAACCTCAGCACTTGTACAATGAGGGGGTTTTTTTCTGGCAAGTGGCTACCTGTGCTGCTGGCGAGCTCTCAGAGGGAATTTGTGATTCTAAAGCCTCCTGCAGCCCAGGAATGTCACAAAAGCCCTGGAAGCAGGGCTGGGTGGGATCTGTAGGGAAAATGTGGCCAGGAAGCGCCTCGGTGGCACCGAGCGCCGGGGACTTCCAGAGCTGTGGCGAGCCAAGGCACACGGCCCTGCAGAGGAATCTCCCTGGGCAGGCTGCTGTTTGCTCACACCAGGGCTGTTCTTCCAGAGGAAGCAATGGGAATGTGCAGTTCCAGAGCAGGAAATGCCACTGTCCTCACAGTGCCGTGGGTAGGAACACAGGGCTGAGGGTGGCATGGGGCTGGACAGGCGGCTCTTGAAGAGCTCCTGCAGCTGAAGGGGCTTGAAGAAGAGTGAATTCTTCCAGTGCCTTGGCCTGCAGGGAGCTGGAGGGAGCACTTCCAGAACAGAAATAGAAAATGTGGGAGGCTATTCATTGAATCTCAGATGGCTGCTTTTTGTAATCATAGAATCACAGAATGGTTTGGGTTGGAAGCGACCTTTATAAGATCCACCCCTGCCGTGGCCAGGGACACCTTCCCCTGTCCCAGATTTTTCCAAGCCCTGTCCAACCCAGCCTTGAACACTTCCAGGGATCCAGGGGCAGCCACAGCGTCTCTGGGCACCCTGTGCCAGGGCCTCAGCACCCTGACAAGGAAGAATTCCTTCCCCATATCCCATCTAACCCTGTCCTCTGGCAGTGGAAGCCATTCCCCCTTGTCCTGTCCCTCCATGCCCTTGTCCCATGTCCCTCTCCAGGTCTCCTGGAGCCCCTTTAGGCACTTTAGGCTCTGAGGTCTCCCTGGAGTTTTCTCTTTTCCAGGCTGAACAATCCCAATTCTCCCAGCCTTTCCTCACAGCAGTGCTGCTCCATCCCTCTGATCACCTCTGTGACCACCTCTGTGCTCCAACAGGTCCTTGACTTTCCTGTGGTGAGGACCCAGAGCTGGATGCAGCACTCCAGGGGGGGTATTATATCCTTAAAAAAGTGCCTTGAAGTCCTGCTCTGATTAAGACCAGAAGGCTGTGAGACACAACCTCTGCACTGCAAAGCTTTTGCTTCCCCCTTGCAAATACAAAATAATTTTTGTGGTATGTACACCATTTGGGATATAAGGAACCTGTGAGTGATGCTGAAAAGTAGAGGACAGAAAGAAAGACATTTTCAGCTTAGTGGATAAACCACTGCTGTCCTCACATGCACTTCATAAATAATTGTTTGACTTTCTGAAGATTTCTGAGGAGTACATTATTCAAAACATCCAGCTATTCCTCCTGAGACTGTGTTCACTGACATAAAACACTCACTGAATTTAATTATTAATATTTTTTCCAGTACCTCTGAGTTTTTTCTGCTCTGTACAACATGTGCAAGTTTGCCTCTCAAAATGACAAGGAGAAAGATGGAGCTGAATGTCCCCTTGACCGTGGCACATTCCCATAGCATTTCTTGCCAACTTTCCTCAGGACCCTTGTTGTGACAGTCTGGTCCCATCCCAGCATTTCCCCCCATGGCTCCTGATAAGACAAGCTGAGGATGCTGCTTTTAAAAAGGAAAGGAAAAAAAAATAAAACCAAACCAACAAGACAAGCAGAAAGCGATGACTGAAATTGAACACCGAATCAGGATTACATTATGAATTTCTTTTGCATGTTCTGACTTAGAAAAAACATCTGTCCTACAGCTCCCAACATTCCACCTCCCTGTATCTTCCACAGTCCTCTGCACCACTGGAAAATGCCATTACAAAATGGCACTGTTTAAAATAATTTTCTTCACAAGGTGCAACCAGTTTCCTTTCAGCAGAATGATGGTGGCACGAGAGGCCACAGATAATTTTCCTTGCTGGCTGTGAGATCTGCTGTGGTGTTTGAACAGGTAAAGCACACAAACAGAAACAATACAGTACAAGTTTCAAGATTTATTTGTTTCTCAGAAGGTGCTAATATGCTTCGTATGTAATGTGCAGATTTCTGGAAAATTATGAATCACGCACTTCTTTTCCTGTAAAAATGTCAGCTGTTCTCTAGGATGGCAAATCTGTAATTCCTTCCAGAGAGCAAAACAAATTAAGTAAGACTAATGAGAGTGGTAGGGAGAACATTTTGCAGAATGGGAAGGAGAGCAGATTGAATCCCTTTTTGCAGCACATCTGTGATGGGGAAGGGAAGAGGGGCTGGTTTTGTGTGGGTAACATGGTCCATGCATGGGACTGGTGCACGGCAGCAAAAAGGATTTATCACACACCAGTTCATTGTGATGGTGACTAATAGGGGATTTATTAAGTATGCAGGCTCCTTTAATACTTCTTCCTGTTGACTTTACTCCTGTTTGCATTGGATTAAGGATTGTCTGGGGCAAACCAGGTGAGACACCAAACAAGTTGGCAAGGACCTTCCAGCAAACACTGTCCATCCCCTGAGTGTGAAGGTGCCAAACACCAACAATCCCAAAGAGTGGGTGTTGTACAGGCAGGAACAAACTCGTGTGTACTTGAAAACGCCTTCATGGCCTTTGCAGTGCTACAAAAACACATTGGGTGTTAGGTTTCTTTGTGATATTTGCCCTTTATTGACATTATCTGTGTTTTTCTTCTTTAATCACCTTTTGGGAGCCAAAACACCACAAAGGAATAATTCCCATTTATGAACTCTCCTTTCAGGTGAAACTTCATCATGCAGCTGGAGAAAGTAGAATTCCCATAGCAAAAATGGCATTTCTGCCTGTTTGTGAAATTCCCTTCATTTAAAGCAGTAATTTGATGTTGAGAAGAAAGGCAAACAATTACAGCAATCCCTCTCTGTGGTACAAGTACATTCATGCTTTGTCTGCCTTCTGACTGCAAAGACAATATTTACATATGCACACAAATCACATCACATATTGAACTAGTGCTGGGACTGCAAATACTAAAGCTGGGCTATTTTGTTTATATTTTAAAGACCTGATGATGGGGAAATGCCGAGGCATTGATAAAATCGGCGGCTGTCAGGTGATTGGCAGGGCCCATCTTCAGGAAGTTGCTTTCTGAACATCTGCAGACATTGGGCAATAAGGAAATTTATTTCATTGGCACCTTCCTAATGAAGGCCTGGATCATCCAGCAGGGTATGAAGAGGAGAGCTGTGCTGGTACCCAATGTATTTTCTTCCTGAGGAGCTGGCAAGGCTCTGGGAGTGCAGAGAGCAGCACAAAGAGTCTGTCTGCCTTCAGTAGCAAGTTGCATGTTGAGATGCCAGTGGAGAAGATTATCATAGTACACATGCTGCCATTTAATTATGCCCTTTCCTGTAAAGAGCCTGGCTTTAATTAAATGGCAAAACAAAGTGAGAACTTTTCTCCAAGCCATTTTGAAGTGCTCACTTCCTCCTCTGTGTGCTGCGGTTTATTAGATTTGAATGAGTAATGGGGTGGTTTCATTTGTTTAGTAAAATTAAAGTGGTCAGTAACAATTTCCTGTCTGAGCAAACCGTGGGCTGATTAATAATATTGGGGATGGTGGTGAATAGGGGTTTTTTTGCAGCACACAGGTTGTGCTGCCTGGCTGCTGCTGCTCGGGGGTTTCCAGAACTGCTGGTGCTTCAGCAGGCTCAGCCTCAGCTCTCACTGAGACAAAAGCTTTGCTTCCAGGGCTGGGCTGGCCCAGGAGCAGCTCGGAAGGTGCCCTCAGAATTGAACACCAAGGCAGAGTGGAGGAGATTTTGAAGCAAATTTGATCTTTATTCTCACCCAAATATTAAAAAACTTGCATTTTCAGGCCAAGCCTGGGCGGGGTGTGAGCATGGGAACCACTGGTGAGATATCCAACTTTGGAGAGGGCATCTCTCATTTGGGGCAGCAGAGAAAGGGTTTGCCTGGTCCTCCCCAGCCTGCTTTCCGTTGTTCCCCTAGGGATGGCCATCCCTACCATGGAGCCTCTTTACATTTCACAGAAACACGTCCTACTTTAACCTGCATCAAGCAATGTCACAGAACTCCATGATTCTGGGTCCAAACTCTAGAGCATCCCATTCATTTGAACTAACAGCAAAAAATGGGAGGGAAATCAAATGCGTTGTGCAAACCTTGACATGAGACTCAGTATTTTCACTCCTCCTGAAAATCTCAGAGAACTTTATCTCTGTTTATACATGAAAAAGGCTGCACATAACCAGGGGCTACACTCTCCCAACCTGAATTGCAGTTTCCAGTTGACACAAGCAATGTTTGGCCATTGGTTTTCCCACACACATTGCAGGTTTTTGCCTGAATTTTATTAGTTACCTCTTCAGAGAATCAGACACACAGATGGGTGCTGACCAGCTCACCCAAAATCCGGAGTGACACAGTCCTCCTGCAACAGGCATTTGGGAAAGGATGAACTCTACCACAGTTATTCCTGCTATGTCTGGGTGCTGATGTGGTATTTGTGGTAAGCAAATACTTACTGCTCACAAAACAGCTTGGACTCTGATACGACATATTAGAAAAAAAAAAGTAGGCATAGTCCATGAATTTTAAAATGTGGCGACAGACACAGAGGCAACACACCAGGCTTGTTGCAACACCTATTGAGTCTGTGACCAAAATGCTGTCTCAAATTATTGCTGTGCAGTTGATGACAAATATAATGCCTTTGCCATCAGTAGGCAAATACAAGGGCCTGTCAGCACATAAGACTTCAAAACCCTACATCAACATCCAGCAGCTTGTTTAAAGAGCTGATTCAACAGGCTGCTGACATGGGGTTTTGCTAGATTTCTTCGGCCTTTACCCATTGATCTTCATGTCCACACATGACCATTAACTCACTTTGCACTTTCTGGAAGCTGCAGGGTGTTTCAAGGGTCACAGTTAGCTAGCGAGTTCATTAGCAGAGATTCTGTAAATAAAATATTCGCACGTCAATGCCAGTCCTTCCTATAAGTGATGCCCAAGCGTGTACAGCCTCCACAAGAATTGTTCCAGCCAAGGTTCCGTTCTGAACTATTGGAGTTCCCTTGAATTTTACTGACGTTGGTGTTGAAAGGAGAGGCTTAGCACCTCAAAGAATATGTTGGTGGCACGTGGACTCGAGTCATCATAGAAAATGCTCATTGTTATCTCAGGATCACAACTCGCTGTCACAGGGTTTCCAGCTCAGAAAAAAAGTAAAGTTACTTCTGTGAGGGGAAAAGCACATGGTAAGTTGATCTATCTAAAAGAAAAACCTTTAAAAAGAAGCATAGTTCTTTCCTTAATCACACTTCCTAACGCAGATAACACCGAGCCTTTGCACAGAAAGGAAGTCAGAGAAATGACGCCGTTCCACATGAACAAGCAGGTTGCGTGGGCGTAACCAAAATCAGAAATTACACTAATAAATAACGTCTCTCCTCTGACAACCCAAAGCGCTCTGCAAATGTTATTTCAGTGAAGCAAAACGGATGGGCAAATATCTCGCAGTTTTAGGGCTCAAGGTTCAGAAAAATCTAACAATGCAATTGTGTCTCGCTGGAGGTGAGACACGAGGCCAAGGAAGAGCAGGAACGTCACGCCTGTGTTGTGACTTGCAGACCTGTGGTTTAACCACCAGACAAGAAAGGGCTCATTAAAATTAACAGTATTAGAAAAGATTATGCTCCTCAGCAAAATACCAAGTTCCTGTGAAGACCTGTGAATCGCCTGCACAGCTTTTGCACGAAGTTATTTAAGAGGCGATGTCTGTGGTTCGTCTCTGTGCGTCTGTGTCGGGACTTTTGAATTGTTACACAGGAGTCAAACACGTCTCTTTTCACCTTGTCTGCAAAGCTTAGATTGCAGGTAGAGATAAAAACTGTCTGCTCCACAGCAGGAAAACAAAGTGCTCAGAGCTACCCCTTCCTCATTTAAAAAGAAACTTGTCTTTTTGCTAAAAGTTCACAGCCGTGAAATTGCAGATATTTCTCCAAACCAAATGCTTAGCCAGAAGTCATCTGAGAATCTCGAATTACTAAAAATCAGATTGATTCCTGCAATATGGATCTGGTTCAGGTCTGGGTGGTGAAACATGGCTACCACCCCTTCCAAGCCATGCCACACATGCTCTTCTTCTTCCTTGAATCAGTGCTGGTGTTTCCTCCCTCGATAAAGTGATTTTAGCACCTGGTGGAGGTGGTGAAGTGGGACCAGAACTGATCAGTTTAGCCCATTAATCATGTTTGTCACAGAGTGAAAATTAGCAACTGCAGCCTCTCCTCCTGTCATGCTCATTGGAAGGGTAAATTCAGTCAGCAGCTCGTTTCCATTACCCGCAGGTTCTTGCTGAAAATTGGCAATTTCCACTGTATTAAGGCATGGGCTTAGATGGCAAAACCTGGCTCTAGATTACAGGAATAGAAAGTTTGGGGGTGTTCACCTCCCGACTTTCCAGCAGATCCACACATGTTTTCTAATTTCTGTTTGATTGAATAATATTTTCCAAGTGGGCTCTAATTTTACATAAACGACGAATGAGCTTATTCTAGATCAGTTGTGCAAATATTTTTGTAAATCCTTCTGAGTTTACACACTGCTCTGTGCCCTTTCTGACCCTCCAGCTTATGTCCTTTCCTACTACCCCACTTCTATATTTCAAATTTCAGTGCACAACTCTTGGCAGCCTCTGGACCCTGCAGGTCTGACTTCTGCAGCCACCCGTGCAACCCTAGAGGGACAAAACACAGCCTGACTTAGAGAAAGGCATCCTGTTTAATGCCACCAGATCCACAATTTGGGTATAAACAGCTCTTTCCAGGATGACTCTATTTCAAAATTTCTGTGTTTTATGAAATGTTGTGCAACAAGGTGATACACAGAGAGGCAGGCTCAGGCCAGGACTGATGCAGCAGTGCCGTCCTGTTCTTGGGTTATGATTAATTCTGCCTTTCATCACATGAAACGTTGGCTATCAATCTCCTTCCCCTCTTCTTCTACTTTAATAGCAGCAGAGACACTACCTCAGATATATTACGGTGCCATAAAGGAGGCTGATTATTTATTTAGAAGAAATGAAATGTGGTTTAATGGAGCGTGTGTTTGGCTCCAGGCCAGTGAATGGGTTCTGGTCTTCTGGGCTTCAGTGCAGATGCTCAGGGTTTTCAAAGGCAAATCCGTGTCAACTCATGAGCCCTTTAAAAGCTCATCTTGGCTCTTCCCCAGCTCCTCTGCTGGCTGAATTGCAGCCCTTTGCCTGACTCTCCCACCACTTGAGATGGGAGAAAAATGGGCTCCAGCTCCTGATGAGCTCCTTAGTGCTGCTGGACTCTGAACACAAGGCTCTCAAAACCTCACTTGCAGCCAGGAGAAGCCTTGCCCATGGGAGCTGGAGCTGCCGTCCAAGAAAGCGTTTCCCACACACTTGTGAGCACCCCAGGGGCACTGATGGATATGTCAGAGTAACCTTTGACCTTGCCCAAAATCTGGGCAGTGCAGCACCACCCCTGTGCTGCCCACGGTGCAGGTTCCCAGCACAGGTTTTGCTCAGCCCTGGGCATCGCTCCCACTAATATGGATTGGGATGTCTTAAGGGAATTAAATCTAAAACTTCAGTTTCTCATGTCTCTCCAAGTTCTCACTGCGCTCTCCAGCAATCTCTCCACCACAGGGATGGTGCCCTGGTCAGAGATGAGAAGGAGCATGTATCAAAATGAAACCACGCCGCTGGGGAATAAAGTCACGTAGCTATGGGAAAAACATGTGTCTGTGAAGACTTCCCTTCACTTTAGAACACACATTCTGCTCGTTATAAACCGTCTTTTTATATAACTTGACCCAACAACATCTGCAAAATTCTTGCCTTTTTGAAACAGCTATGAATAGGTCACTGTTTGTTTCTGATTAAGCCTGATTCATTTATCATTCTGGTCAGCCTTTCATTCCTGTAAATACATTTACCCTCTAGTTCCTCAGTATTTCAAATACATGTTTCATAGTAATTCTGAGGTCAGGAGCCAGTCTGCCAAAGACCATATGCACATTTCTACAGCATAAAGTTTATATTTTGTTTGCTAAAAAAAAAAATGGCAGTGTGCTTGCACTAAATCACAATTTCAAAAGGAAATTTATGGTAATCATTTCTGTAAAAGCTTTAGGTAATGGTTGGTTGAGTGTTTAAGTGTAAACTGTTCCTAGGGATGGTTCAATGAAAGCCCTGTTCAATTAGTTGCACAATTATAACATTGATATACTGTAGGAAGTGTAAAACATTTAGGGATAGCCATTAGCAGATAAACTGCACAGGTAACAAGCTCCCAAGTTCACACACATCGATTTTCATGTCTTCTTACACAGAAGTCAATTTTAAAGCAGAGTTAAGGCTAAAGTACATTTTGTCAGAATTCAGAGCCTGCTGGCTAATTAAAATCAAATCTGAAAGAGCCTAAGAAACCCAACGACATGCCTGCCCATATGATAAAAATCAGCTGGGTAGGGAGGAGAGATGTGTGTCAGGACACTGGGGAGAGGACACGTGCTCCTTGGCTGCCGTCCTGCCCACTGGGCAGCTGACCCCCAGCCCTGGCTCGCCCCAGGGGATGGCCAGGAGGACGTGGGAAGGAGCTGGGAGCCCCACAGGGGGTGGGGATAAGGGCCAGACACAACTCTGTAAGCCTGATTACTTGGCCGCTCAGAGAACAGCTTGGTTTTTCACAAGATTTCCACTTGAGGCATTGACTTTGTGGTTTCTGTGTATTTCCCAGACTAATTTGGTTTCCTGCACCAGGTAACCCCAAGGGATGTCCCAGGAGGTGAGATGCAGGTTGGGATGAACACGGGAATGAGACAGGAGCTGCTCCAAGGGCTCAGGGGACTCATTAACCCCCAGCTCCAGCACCAGCTTGTGCCCATTTCACAGGTCTCTGCTCAAGCTGCTGTAAAACCAAGGCACCACATCACTTCTCCAACCAGGGCTGGACTAATTTTGGCTTGACAATGGAGGTGAAAAATGAGTTGCCTCTTCCCTGCACAGCTGCGCTCTGATCTCGGTATGATTTCATCTGTATTTCTAGAAATCTAGACGTTTCCAGAAATATCTGACTAAGTAATCTCTTCATGGCTCTTCAGCAACCCCAGTGGCTCCTACCACTCAGCCTGTTCGTTAAAATTAGCAAAACATTACATAAAGGCTAAGACAGTCCTCAGTGTGGTGTTGTGTTAAGTGAGTTCAGCTAAAGGGTGTTTTAACCAACACAAACTAAGCTAACCTTCCAAGAATGGTCCGTGGGCAAGGCTGGGAAGCTGCAAGAAACATGAGGTAGCTGCTGGGAGAATGCAGACAGATGTCGGAAACATTTCTCCATCTGTAAACAAACAAACAGCCCGACACCCAAATCGGGCCAGTCTGGTGGAAAATGTCAAAGTCATGACCTTCATCAAATGAAAGAAAACAGATTATGCAGCAGCAACACTCACCGTTTTCCGTATCTCTGGGTACGCCGTGCTGCCTTTACGGGCTTCTCCAGGGGAGATGAACTGAAGTGACCGCTTTAGGTCCCAGTGAAGCTTTTTCATTTCACAATCTCCATCTGAAAGGGGACAACCAAGTCTCTGTTTTTGTTTTCTTCCTGGTGATCTCCTCTGTTTTTATGTCTACTCCATAATTTCCTTTCTTTTTTGGTTGTTTTTACTTCTCCTTTCTCCTCCTTTCCTCTCCTATTTTACCATTTTCATTTAGTTTTCTTTGTTCAACTCTTTAACTCCTTTAGAGCTCTACATCTGTACTCTTTAAAACTAAGTCCTTAATCCACCACTGTTATTTACACATGCATTTGTTGAAGCAGCTGAGCTTAATATGCCACTTCTCATTCACTGTATCATATTCCCCAGCTACAAACAGGCCCATAGCCTATTGCAAACATAAAAAAATCCCCTCACATGTACTTTAAGTCCTTCAGCCTTTCACATGGCTGAATTAACTTATTAGACATGATAACTCAGCCAGATGCAATTGCCCAGCCTTACCTTTGGTTCTGCTGAGGAACAGCCCCACCAGGATAAAGCCCCATTTATTTCAGCCAGGCATAGACTGTGAGTGTCTCATTGTTCTGGCCACGGCTTTGAATAAATAATCATCTAGGATAGCATACTTCCAATTTTGATTTCAGATGCCTCACTCCCTTCCAAGTGACAGTGTTCAGAGTTGAGCTGCAGTAGAGGGATATTTTCAAATTTTGCCAACAGGAATCCTTTTTGCACGTCTGACCTTTGGTGTGTCCGGGTGAATCTCGGTGTTTTCACAAAGCTGGTGTGTCTGTGAACAAATGTGCAGCCAGGGCACCTCTGTTTGCCTACTTTACATAACCAAAATCATACTGTAGCTCTTGGAATCATATCACAGCTCCTTCACAGACTGTCACTATGGCCCCAGACCTTCCTGGGTTTCAGTGCTGCTCAGACAGCGGGGGAGATGCTCCAGAGGGAAAGTCTCCTTGTCAGCAGCCGGGGATTTCAATCCCTTTTCTCCAGCTGCTCCTGGGACAACACCCCCTCAGAGCCTTCCCTGCTGGGAATTCATCCCCTACCTTCCTGTGCTGAAAAAAAACTGAATCCCAACCTCAGCAACTTCTGCTGACCCCGCTCACCTCTGGCAGCGCAAACGGAGCAAAGCGGAGGTGGAAAGCCGAGCTTTGCGTTAAGCAAGAGCTTTGTGGGACCCTGCAAAGGAAGGGTTGTTTGCGTGCTGCTCGCCCTGGCATGCCTGTGCATGCTTGTGCTGCATTCCCCAGGGAAGCTGGCTTCCAGGAGCCGTGTGGGAAGCTGGCTGCTCCACTCCTTTCTTTGATAAAGCAGTGGTTGAGTCCACCTAGGAGAGAACTGCTCTTGCGGTCTTTGTTTTGGCAAGGCGGCTCTGCAGAAGTAAATTGAGTTCCCTGCTTTGTAATCTGGGATGATTTTAAAATCTCCTTCTGCTTTTTGAAGTCGGTTGGAATAATTAAAGTTGCGGAGAGGCGATAAGTAGCAAAAGGCAAATTTCGGGCTACAGGCAGTCTGCATGTGCCTGGGATCTGCCCGGTGAATAAAGTGAAGCTAAAGGAGGACTGGGGTTATAACAGCTAAGGAGAGGCAAACACAGATTATTCCTTTGCAGGGAAAGCAAAGAGGTGCAATTCTGCCTCTTTGGACTTGAACTCGTGCAGGTAAGGTGGGGCAGGGGGACAGAAACTGTGATGCCCTGCTGCATCTGTAGGGATGCTGTAGGAGCTTTGCTCATCACCCCAGCCTGAGGCCAGCCCGGCCACAGACACCCCGGCACAGACACCCCTGTACAGACAGCTCATCCAGAGAGCACCTCCAGGGCAGAGGCAGCTCAGCGGAGGATGCAGCTGCACTTACCCTCAAGTTCAGACCTTGCTAAACAGACAAAAGCCTTGGGGGAATTGAGAGGATATTTTTTTTTGTTTGCTTAGCTTGTGGGAGTTTAATGTTTAATCATTGCAGAGGAGTGAGTGGGTTACTCATACAATTGTTAGCCATGATTTCTGCCTTTTTTTCCTTTTGTCCTTTGTTCTTCCTTATCGTGGCTCTCGCATTTTGTGGACTAAATTGGCTTCCTACCACGGCCCACTGGCCCTTGATTTCTCAGCAAACTGCAATTTTAGAGCATTCACAGGAGTCTTTTCATTTAAACAACTCAAATTAAGGGCACAGGAGTCAGGAACTGCTTGGATGGCTCCATAACCCCCCAGGAAGAGGATGCTTCCCCAGCAGACGGGCACTAGTCCAGGGGGTTTCCCCTTGCTGTGGGTACCACCACTGCTGCAGATCAGGGAGCCACCTCCACAACCTGCTCCCAGCCTTCACCCAGGAGAAGCAACGCTGAAATTCCAGAAAATACAGTTCCTGATTTCTCAGAGGAAAGAAGCACAAAAGGAAAAAATAATAGTTTGACTCCAAACAAGGGAACTGTTTGCTGTTAAGATTTTGGGATGGTTTTTTATCCAAAAACTTAAAAATAAAATCTTAAAAAAAACCCCAAAAATTATCCCTGATAATTTTTAATTATCCCTGTTAATCCCTGAAAATACCGAGTCTCATATCAAGGTTTGCACAACGCATTCAATTTCCCTCCTATTTTTTGCTGTTAGTTCAAATGAATGGGATGCTCTAGAGTTTGGACCCAGAATCATGGAGTTCTGCGAAATTGGTTGATGCAGGTTAAAGTAGGAAATGTTTCTGTGAAAAGTAAAGAGGTTCCATGGTAGGGATGGCCATCCCGAGAGCTGTAAAACAATGTGTGGACCCAGAGATAAACTTGCAGCTACATGAGGGAACCCTGCAGGGCTCTTTCCTAAAGGGCAGGTTTGTGCCCAGCTCAGCTCAGGGTTCTCCTCTGCTCTCTCCCTGCCACAAAAACCAGCTGCTCTATTTTGTCCTTGTTTCAGCCCCTCTTTTTTCCCTTAGAAATGTCAGATCTGGCTGTGGTTTGCCACTGCAAACCACCCTGATATGCTTTTAATGGAGAGAGACAAATTTATTTGATGATTTTGATTACTCTTGCTGGTTAATAATTAATTCAAAACGGGACCATCAGATACTTCTATTGAGTTCTTATTGCTTTTAACAAAACTGAAGGATGCTTTTAACAAATCTGTAACTCAATTAATCTCTGTAAAAAGGAAGATATGCCTCTTAATTGCCATCAAATATTTATTTCATTTTTTTTAAACACTGAATCAGCTCTATCTCTGTTCTTTCCAAACTTAATTAATCCTTGTGTTAGTGGTTCATAAGACATTATTTAACATTTGCAGAGGTATTTTCCTAGAAGGGAAGTCACTCCCAGTCGGGCACATGCCCCATGTCACTACAACCACTTGTGAATATTTCTAAGGTGTGATGAACCTGCCAAATGATCCAAAGGATAAGTCACTCCTGGGGTTTTCTTCCCAAGACAAAGCAGGATTGAGAGAAGCAGTCATCTTTCCATCATTAATATCAGAATTGCACTAAAAACCAAAAAAAGATGTATTTCATGGCTTAGCTATCTACAGAATAATAATACAAAATCCTAAAATGCAACAGAGCAACCCAATGCACCTTCTAGAAACGTTGTCATTCCAGATATCAGGAGAAATAAAAAACCAAGTCCCTTACCATGGAAAATGGGTCTCTACCTTTGAAACACAAAGGCACCAGGCTAACACAGATAAATGTTATGGCTGGCTGAGCACGGTAGCTGGATGGCAAAGGCAGCATTTGGCATGAGAACAGCTGTCAACATCTGTGCCCCTCAGGATGACAGATGGCAGGGAGCAGACGCCAGCGCTGTCACCGGCTGAGCAGAGGTGCAGCTGACCTGGCAGCGCTGCTGTTTACACAACCCCTCGCAGCTACTGCCACAACCTGTGGAGCTGGTTTTAGCAGGAGTGGAAAATCCGTGGAGAGCAAGGAAATGCTGAAAAGCCAGACAAGCTGGAGCAATATCTGCAGCGGTGCTGGGCGCGTTGTCAGTGAAATAACTCTCAGCAGCAGCTCGATTTCATCCGCATTCAGCACTGAGTGTACAGGGTGATGGCAACAGGGCTTGGAAAGGGGGCTCCAGAGGAAACTTCTTGTCTCCTAAAGCATCCTTGGGGACCAGGAAGGAGAGGCCAGGGTTGCCTTCACACCCTGTGGCAGGCACTGGCTGTGCCCCAGGCACAGGGGCTGCTATCTCCATGGAAAATCCTCTTCCCCACCTCAGCAGGGCTGAGCTGGTTCTGGCTCCAGGTCTCTCTCCATCAGGGATAAATCCAGGGTGGATTCTGGATAGGAGCTGTTGGCAGCAGGGGATTTTATGGATCGTGTCATAACTGCATCCATTACCATAAGAACATATTAAGAGGGCCTCATTCTTACACTGACTTAAAAAAGTATAAATACCAGAGATAATGCAATAAAGACACTAGTTTTAAAATTGGTTAGACTCAATTTGGATAGCTTTTGATGACAAAACATTCACAACTAATTTACAAGCAGTAACCCATTGTGTAATGTGCACCATGTGCAAAGGCTGTGGCTTCCTACACTAAAAATCAGAGCGGTTGGAAGTTGCAAACACTGAAATTTGGTCAAGTGTGGGATTAAATTTTGAGCTGCTTTAATTCCAGTGGCCAATTTTAATCTTTCCTCCAAGGTAAATAAAAGAGGAACATCACTGAAGGCAGCAGAGTTTGTGGGATGACACAAAAGGAGGTAAAAAAAGCAAATCATGCTGGGAGTTCCTGGGAGCTGTTCAGAAGTGATGAGGTAGGAAAAATGGGGATTGTCCAAAAGGGTGACAGGTGTTTCACCCCCCAAGAAATGGGAATTATTAGGGCTGGAGGGAGCTCAGTTTTTCTGCTCAGAAACCAACCTAAGAGAGTACAAAATAATTTCTCTGAAGGACATGTAGAACAGCACTCAAGGAACAACCTGGGAAGGGGACACCAACAGGCTAAAATGCCATTTGGGAATGTCTCCAGAGCCTTGTCGTTTCACACACTTTCTAAATCTAAACATTCAAAGATTTTTTGCATTCCTTCTAGATACTCTAAAATGGTTACAAAATTTGTATTTTCCTTTTTAAATGTAGGCACAGAGCTGGGTTTGAGGCGTTTCTTTGGCTATCTACTTCAAGTTGTGTCATGTAATATGGTGGATTTTATAGAGATATCCTTATCTTTTAATAAATCTTCATTAATTGCTTATTTTATTTTATGAGCTTAAAAGTTACAATGTTAGCTGTTAGCCAGGGCCTCCATACACTCCAACTCTTGAACATTTTTTTAATGGCTGTGTGGGTGACACAATCATATGGCAGTGAATGAGCCAAGGTGTTTTCTCTGCAGTTCGTGGCAGTTTTGGGCTTTAACCCTGCCTCTGTGCCAGCTCAGGGTTCCAGGTGATACCCGAACTGGCACAGCACCTGCCAGGGCAAGAGTGGGCTGGGAAAAATGTTGACCCCATCGAAAATTATCAGCTGAGGTCGTGCTGGTGCTGTGCTGTGTGTCACAGGGCTGGGGCAGTTTTTACCTTGCACTGAGAGCTTCTGTAGCTCCTCCTCTGATGTAAAACACCACATTTTAGGCATTTCTGCTTGAATTTCCACCTGCAGAGCTGTTCTGCCTGTGGAAAACCTTGATCTAGGCCATCTGTGTGGGCATCTCCATGGGGTACATCCACAGGTGGGTACCAGTGAGGGGTTGAGGGCTGGTGGCACAAGCAGTGGGACTGTCACCGCCTGGGACACTGCTGGGACAGGGTGGAGAAAGCAGAGTGCCATCACCAAGGGATTCCCCAGCTTGGGAAATACCAGCCACAGGTCAGTCAGAAGGGTGTGCCAAGGGCAGGGCATTGCCATGTACTTTAGGATCTTGCTATAACTCATAAAAATTAAAGCTTTTTTACTTTCACCCCGTCGTGGGTTAACCCCAGCCAAGCCCCACGCAGCTCACTCCCCACCACAGAGGCAGGGGAGAGAATCCAAAGGGTAAAACATGTCTGTTGAATTCATTTAGTCCATGATTTGGGCTCCATCTGCTCTGGTGGTCTCAGGACAGGAGAGGTGGTGTTTGGAGGGAGTTCCTGTGCCCCAAAGCCAGCTCAGGTCAGGTCACTGCTGCACTGCCTCTGCTTCTTTTAAGGCTTCTCCTCCATCGGTTCAGGTCGTTCCTGCTGTAGTAATTCCTGTGAAATACAACTCAAATCATGGCTTATAACAATTTAAAAGGCACATCCAGTACAATCTCCAGCCCTGGTCCTTTGAGGACTGGGACTTACAGCAAAGTATGATGTTATAGCTCCCGGTAAAAGCACAAATGAGAGCAGCTTCAACCCCCAGCTTTACTCTGCATCGTACCAGCTAATATAAATGTAAATTATCTCTGTAACATAGTGCATAGTGAAATATTAAACAAATAAAACACACAAAACAGTGAGCCTCTGCCTCCCATCCTGCCCAGTGACAGCAGCAAGGCACTGTCCTGACCTGACTGCAGCAGCCGTGTGAGCTGAAAGCCCCCCAGGCACTTTGCATATATTTCAGTGCAGAATACGCCCTTTTCTGAAGAAGATTAAGCTCTCATCTTTTAAGCTTTGAAATGAAATGAAAGCATTTCAATCTTTTTATTGCAGGGACACTGTATTTTAAAGACAATTCACTTTTTTTTTTTTAATGTGGAATGGTTTTAGGTTAAAACAGACAAAAGGGAATAAAAGGGCTTTTTTGTTTTTTTGCTAATAAACTTTATATCTAGAAAGATGGAAGCAAAATAAAAAATGCACTGTTTGGTAGAAAATGAGGAATCACCATATGTATTTTAGTATAATGCTATGCACATAGGAATGAGGAAAACAACTGCAACATAAGAATATTAAACTCCTAACGAACTCAAAGTGTTTAAATATGGCTTTCAGGGAAACAGAGTACTTAAAAGGCTGGGAAATTACTTCATCACTGTGTATCAGTACTTATCCACAGCAGCTACATCAGGGTGCTTTTCTACTTCAATATCAAATTAATAACAAGATCCAACGACTGGCAGCTCAAGCTGAATGAATTCAGCCTCCCTGTGAGATTAAATTTCCAAGCTCTGTCAACATCATTTCATCAGAAGAGATGAAGTTTTAGCTTTAAAATGCATATTGCGAATATGCTTTAAAGCAGCTTTCGAATTAAACTGTCTGCTCCTACGTGCAGGGGTTTTAATGCTCCTGCTCCTTTCCTGCCCATGGGAGGCACGGAGAGGTTTTGTCTGCGTTGCCCTCGAGGTGCCCATCACCTGCAGGGTTCTGCTGTAAGGCACTGACTGGAGGGAAACCTTCTGCAGTGCTTCAGCTGATCACCTGCAGGGATGGAGGATGTTTGTCCTTCACTACCCGTTAGGCTCGCTCGGGAATCAGAGTTATAATCTCAACGTGCCCATAAACAAGGGTCTGCTCCTGAGGTGGACAGGACAACTTCATTTCTCAGTGATGCCTAAAGAGGCCAACCTAGAAACAGAGACCAGACAGGAGTGAGGGAATAAAGGTGGATATTTATTTGAAAGGCCTTCAGAGGCACACCCTGGGCAGGCCAAAGGCTGCACCCAAGATGGACCCCGAGTCACGAGTTCTTCACACTTTTATAGCTTTGCTCCATTTGCATCTCAACCCAATTTCACCAATTAAACTTCAGCTAATGATGGAATTTCCCCTCAGCTTGCCCCCCTTCTCAAGATGCTGGGTTACACATTTTGGGCCTAGGCCGGGCTGGGTGTCCTTGGAGAGCAGCCTGGAGAGGCTTTGTTCTGTCTGTCTCAGCATGAGAGAGCAGCAGCTCCCAGGCTGCAGGACACTGCAGAGTTACACACTGGGAATACAGGATTGGAAAATATAAAAGCTAAAACATAAGGCATCATCAGAGTCTGTCCTGCTCACATGTTTCAGTCACAGAACTGGCAACCCTGAAGCAGCAAGGGTTGTTCTTCCCCAGGCAGGAGCCTTGGAGAATTTTTGGTCTCTCTCTCTCTCTCCGTTATGGCAAATAATTTAATTAGGTAATAAATACCACCTAATTAGCCCCATGCCACGGCAGTAAACTCAGACACTCGTCCTCTGGGATGAAGTTTAATGACTGAAAAGCTTTTCTTGGTTGCTAACACTGAAGGTGTCAGCAGAGTAATGACCTTGCCTGGTCACAGCCTCTAAGAAAAGTAGTCCCATTGAGGTCAGCAACACCCCTCTTAAAATAGTGCACAGGAGGCATACTGCATGTGGATGGAATTTGCAATATTGAACCCATAAAAACAGAATATAGTGACAGCATTTTGCTCTGCACTCAGTAATTCACTGGCCAGGCTTTTTTCCTGTTTTCCAAGGCAACATAACTGTTAGTTTTAACAAAACCGTTTTGTCCACGGCCGAATTAATTTCTTTAGGGCAATGAAGTGAGGTTTTGTTCATAGTTCTTTATTTCTGCATACCTATGAAGTTGCTGAACTTCCTCTGCTGGGTGAAATTATCCGTCATGAAAATACCATTAGAAAAGTAATGTTATGGAATTTTTGGATATTTCTGCTTCTTTGCCAAGACGTGCAAGTTGTGTATTTGTATATGCAAGATATGTATGTGATTTGCATATTTATATTTGTATGTTTGCATTTATATGGATAGATACATGCTGCTCCTCTGGTACTACTGTTCCACTAGGAGTTTATATATGTGTGAAATAAACATTTGTTCCTAAGGGTGCATATTGCTGCAGGACACTCACCAAATGCTATTTATTATAAACTGTATTCCGAGCAGCTAAAATCCCAGTAGGAATTGATGTCCAAACCCTCCTACCTGTCTCAGTGACGAGAATCACAAGCAGGTTCTGAGCAAAGGGTTGGCACAGCAGGGGCCTGCCAATGTTTTCTGCCAGACACGAAGGCTGTTGTGGGGATACCTGCCAGCGTTTGAAAACCATGAATAGAGACAACTGGAGAGGAAATAAGTGCCTGTCTCGTAATTCTGCTGGAATAAACTGGGCCCTCTACCAATTTCTACACTGAAGTCAGTGGCATTGCATGGAGAAGAAGCCAGTGCAGACTTTATACTTGAATATTTTTAGGGTAGGTAAAATACAGATTCTGTCCTTTGTAATCTCTGTGTGCCTACTTTGTGCTGTGGAGTAGGAAAGTCCCTGGGTAACCCAGACACTTCACACCCAAAGTTTACCAGTTTGTCATCACAATCACTTTCAGCTGTTGCATTTGCACGTTCCATGGAGAGGAATACTGAAAATACTGAGTTGTTTCGAAGTCAGGGAGCTCAGCTGAGCTTTAAGCAGCCTCTCTACTACTACAATTCGTAACACTAGAACTATGAGCAGCATTGTACTGAAAGCAACTTTTGCTTTAAGTTGGGGCATTTTAGATAACTGTATTTGTGTCTTGGACATCAAAGGTTCACAACTCTTCATTTTTTGGTTCTCCACATGGCGAATTTCATGAAAATGCTTTTGTGAACAGCACAACTGACAGAATGTGGCTATTTTAAAGTGTTTGTGTCTCAGCTTAAGTAAAGATAGTTCCTTATATACCTGATTGTCTCCTCACTAAATTGGGAGAATCAGGCCATCCTAAAAGGAAAGTTGCAATAGTGTTTCATGGTAGAAACTGTGGTAAACTACAATATGAGGTTTGCTCCACAGTTCTAATAAAATATACTCCTTCTTTTAAATGTAATTATCTTTTTATCCTTTCCTGAGTCCTACTGTCAGAATATGTGGTTATTCAAACCTTGTGTGGGAGGCTGGAGAAAATATTTGCAAGTTAAGGCATATCAGGCTGTAGACTGCTGTAGGTTTCATGTGTTGTGGAATGGGTTTCGATTTTATGGCTTTTTGAGTGCAAAAAGGGTGTGTAATTTTGTAAAAGGCTTTTCCATGTGCACTGTGATGGCAGGACACATCCTGCAGTCATTTAATAGCTGCCACAGTGCCCACAGTTCCATCAGGATGAGAAATGTCAACCTGGAACTTCAGTGGGGGAGAGACGTGGTGCCGCCCACTGTCAATTATCTTGCATTAACTCCAGTAAAACACTGTTCAGTGAAAAACAACCAAAAAATGTATGAATAATTGTGAATGAAGTCCAAACCGAAAAGCCTCTGCCTGGCGCAGCTGCAGAGTGTGTGACCTCCCCGGGGTTTGATAGGGAAAAGTTGCCATGGGAATGGTGCGGCATTGTTTGCGGCTGACTTCAGCTTTTATTGTTGTGCTCTGATTACAGCTTTTGTTTCACTGTGAAGTATGGTTGTTACATGCCAGCTCGGAACAAAGATGCATTTACAGGCAGCGGCGGAGTTCAAATGATTTCTATAATTAGAGATATCACTGCTTTAAGCAAGGAAAAAAAATGTCTGTGTTACTATTTCAGAAAACACAAAGTTTTTCAGTGTAAATTTAATATCTGCTTAGAAGAGAAGTGACTTCCCGGTAAAACTGGCTAAACATCATTACGGGAAATTGTCATTTGCCACTGGGACCGATGGCAAAAGGCTGTGAGGCAGCACCTGAGCCTCCAGGTGAAGATAGTTCAGCTGTGGGATGCATAGATTTCGAGTTTTTTGCCACGTTAGCAAAGAATACACAGACATCCATCAGCATCGTGATTTACTACATCCTTAAAGCTTGTTAGCTCCAGGATGTCCTTGAGTAAGGGAAGCCAACTGTTCTGTGTGTTCTAAGGGCACTGCTGACTCATATTCAGTTTGCCATCAGCCAGGACCCCCCGGTCCCTTTCCAGGGCGTTGCTCTCCAGTGTTTGCCATCAGCCTGTCCGTACATCCAGGGCTGATCCATCCCAGGTGCAGAATCTGGCACTTGGCCTGTTAGACTTCACATGGTTGGTGAATGCCAGCTCGTAGGATCACAGATCACAAAACAGTTTGGGTTGGGAGGGACCTTAAAGCCCATCCAGTGCCACCCCCTGCCATGGGCAGGGACACCTTCCACTGTCCCAGGGTGCTCCAAGCCCCGTCCAACCTCGCCTTGGACACTGCCAGGGATAGGCCAGCCACAGCTTCTCTGTGCCAGGGCCTCCCCACCCTCACAGGGAAGAATTTCTTCACAATATGCAATATTTCCTTCCCTGCTGGGGCCTCCCCATTAAACAGAAGATTAAAATCCCAGCAATCGGACTACAATTCCCGTCATGCCCCGCGCCCCTCCCCGCCGCACTACATGTCCCAGCAGGCCGCGGGGAGGTGCGGGCGGTGGCGCGGCGGCGCATGCGCAGTGCGGGTGCCCGGCGGTGCGGACGGAGGCGGCGGGACGAGCCCGTTCCCGGTGCGGGGCGCGGGAGCGGGGCCGGGAGCGCGCCCGGGGAGCGCCCGGCTCTCCTCACGGGGCTCCCGCACTGCCAGGACTCCAGTAAGTGCCTCGGCCCGGGGCGGGGCTCGGCCCGCCCTGGGTGATGCCCTTCCTTCCGCGCCTGCCCGGTGTGTGACCGCGCAGGGCACCGTCCCGCTGCCCCTGCGCCTCTCCCTCCTTTTTTCCTTTCCGTTTTCCCTGGAAGGCGCTCGGCGGCGCGGGGGCTCTGCCCGGGCGGCCCCCGCGGGCAGCGCGGTGTCGGGTGCCCCGGTGGCGCGGGCAGGGCGCTGTCACAGCCCCGGAGGTAAGAGGAGAGGTGATCTCATTGCTCGTCATGGTCTGTTCTCGCTGCGCTCGCCGTGGCCGCTCCGCTGTGGGAGCACGCCGGGAAGGAGCGATGTTATCTGGGCAGAGCCTGCAGGGATGGTGCCCGCGAGGGTGTGGGCTCCCCGAGCACCCTCCCTCGGCTCGGCTGGGCTCGCCTTTGGCATCCCTGTGAGAGCTCAGTGGGGCTGGGACAGCCAGCGTGCGGTGCCGGGTTTGTTTCTGGCTTTGGAAGGCAGAAGTTTTGGAGAGGGCTGTGCGGGGAGGCTTTTGGCACGCTCTGTGTTCTGGGTTAGCTGTAACCGGGGCTGGTTATTTACTGAACCAGAGTGTCTTTAAATGGGTAACTTGACTACAAATGAATGTTAAACTGTAACCACTGTTGTTATATGCGCGGTTTTTATCACCTGTAAAAATTCCAGATAGGCATTTGACATGCTGCTAAACTTGACACAGACTTAAATTCTGTATGTGTTGTGCAGCTCCCTTGGGGGGAACTAATGCATGACCTTCATAAAAGGCATTATGGTGTTGCATCAAATGTTTGCAAAGTAACATCAAGAGGACAGCAATTTTCTCTTTGGCAGGCTGCTGCTTTGAGGCCTTCTATTAAAAAAATGTCTAATTTTCGCTAAGAGCTGCATTGTGTTTATAATCAAGAAGAATGAACAGTCTTCAAGTGGGGAAAGAGTTATTACTGTGTTAGGCTGAGCACCTGAATTAGACATCAGCAAAGTGGTGTTACTTAAGTAAAGCTCAGAGGTAGAATCTTTTTAAATTTTTTTTTTTTTAGATTCTTAAGAGCTACATCTCTCCCTGCTTCACCTTCTTATCAAAGCAGAGTACTTTTAAAGAGACTGCTAGGCATAGAGCAAGCTGAACAGCATCAACTTCTTTGTTGCCTTCTGATGAATTCCTTGCTTTCCTGACAGAGGCTGTAATGTCTGTAAAGATGAATTTTCTCTTCTCCTTACCCAGTCCCATACCTGACCCTGCAGGGCAGAGCCATATTTGATCGTACAGTTTTGGGGCCTGTGACGTGTGAGGAGCGGCTTCTCACTGTTGAAACCAAACCACCAGGGTTTGCTGGGTTTTGTGTTTTGGGGTTTTGTTTACGTATTTGGGCTGCATTTATTTTGATGGGGCACAAACTCAATCCTGACTGAGCTGCAAGTGTGTGAGGTAACTTTGACTGGTTGCTCTCTCATGGGTTACTCTGTCTTAAGGAACAGTGAACTTGCATTTTTAGGTCCATTCAGTCTTGTTCCCTCCTACTTGATATTTTTGCTTTAGAGAGTCACACAAATAACAATATGCAAAACTGTCAGGTTTGTGAAGCACAGAAGTGTAGAAGCTCAGTTTTCCCGTTTGTCATGTGAGAAAGTGTTAAAAGTGGGCTGAAATCTCTTTGTGGTGGGGAGAGATGCTGGACCTGGCTGATATTTGGAGGAGAGCCTTTTAATTCGGGGGTAGATAAGCACTGATGCAGAAAGTGATAATTCAAGAGGTAATACATGGGGGTTTTATGTGTCCTGGATATCACTGAGTGCTGCACCACTGGAGTCAGCTTTGCATAAAATATAAACCTTTGTGTGACTCATTGAGTTCTATTTGCAGTTATCAATCATTGTGATTTGATATTCTGAGTGTAGAAGATTTAATTCTGAGTTCATAAATTCTAAAGATATCTATTTTCTTGAGCTATTTCTGTGCTTTAAGGCTACATTTGGCCTCATGTTCCCTTGCGTAGGTCTGCATTTTAAGGGTGCAATCAAAGAAAAAGATGCGCAGTGGGTCACTGGCAGGTGTAGTGCAGTGTTGAAATGTTTCAGAGGAGCAGATGCTTTCATACAAATTAGAGAATAGGCAAAGAAGAATCATTGTCTGAAGAAAATAGGCAGCATCTTAATGCTTTCCCTCCTCCTCCTTCTCTCCTCCTGTATTTATTTTTCCTCAGGAGTAGTAGCTGAGTGACAGAAGACAGACACACACGTGGGGAATACAGAAGGTGTGTGCATGAGGAAGAGACCTGAATGCAGGAAAAGGCCTTGTTTTTTCCAGGTAGCTGTTCCAGAAGGCAGCAGAGCTATCTCAGCTCAAATAAAGGCTGACTGCATGTCGGAGAGTTGGTGTGGAAGAGAGGAAGTGCAGAAGTCAGTTTTTATTGACTGTAACAGATTAGAAAGAACTTGAGGACATTACTGAAATGAGAACAGATATCTGCTTGTAACACAGTCTCCAGTGTAGTGTTGGATATAGCCCAAACTGCCAGGCCTGCAAAATTCTTAATCTATTTTAGTAGATTTAGAATTCCATCGATGTCTTTATTACTGACTGTTCCTGGTTATTTAAGCTGACAGTTATCATAGTAAATGCAGTTCCTCCAAAGTGCAGCAAACCAGCAGTGTTGGGAAGTGAGTGCATGTTCTAATGAGAAGCTTCCTTGCATGCTCTGCTGTGCTTTTGGCTGTATCCAGCTCTACATCAGTGTTTAGACAAACAATAGTTTGTGATAGGAGAACGTGCATCTGTCTTGCAAGATGGCTTTTGGCAGGTTTTTTTTTTCTCTGATAATTATAAACAATAGAAACAGTCTTAGAAAACGCTTACTGGGGTTTGGAGCCAAGTGAACCTTTGTGCAGTTATATAATTGCATGAAAATACAGGATAGTAACTTATTTCAGTGCCAGAATGGGAATTTAGGTAACTGGCTTTAGCATAAAGCAGTTTTACAGTGTGGAACAAGTGCTTAAGAACTCACCAGGAAATTATATAAGAAACACAACAGTCAGTAGTACGTGTACTGAAGTATTGCTGTCAATGATTTATGAAATTATATAAGAAACCTAAATATCATAATCCTAGTGAGCTTATTTGACATATGAAAATAATGTAACTGCTTTAAAAAAGTTGCCTGCTGAAGAGGTCTGAGTGACAAGAATGGTTCAGGTTTTGAAGTTCTACTTCAATGCAGAGAATGACTGAAATGAATTGGAATGGGAAATGTGGCTGAGCTGCTTCAATTTTTTTTCTGCTTTTGAATTGATCTTTCAAATTAGGACTTTGAAAATATATAGGTCTAAGGTCATCTTGATACATGCTGTACCCTAACTGTGAGAAATACTTAGGTACGTGTTGGTATAGGGCTCAATTCTATAAATAACACTTTCCTCTCAGTGCTAGGTAAAGCAGCAGGGTTTTGTTGCTGTTGAGGAAGGAAGCTGGTTCATTGTCTCAGCACTGAGCAGCATTTTCTCCCTCCAGGGACTTGCAGAAGCATCTAGAATGTGTAGGTGTTTCTTTAATCTTGTAGAAGGAACTTATTAAGCTTTCTGGTGCAGAACTGTATGAGCCACTTACTCTTAACAGATGTTATCTGCACGAGGAGGGAGTTGCAGGTCTGGTAGACATTTGTGGCATTCAACAGTTTAAACAGTTTTCAGGTTTGAACATATGCCTTTGCCTTAAAATCTGAATAGTTTCAGGTATTTTATGTAGAAGAAAGGTGGTTCAATAGTGAGCTTGCTGCTCTGGGACTTGGGAAACAGGTTCAGCTCACTGTGTTGCCAAAAAGCTTCCTGTGTGGCCTGGGACAAGCTGCTTCTCTGTCCCTTCATTCTCATCCTGAGAGTGCAGAGCAGCAGCAGCCGTGCATCACAGGAGTGTTTAGGGTATGTCAGGCTGGATGTGGCCAGGGGTGGGGCTGGTGTGGGGCACAGAGCTCCCTTGGGCTGGGAGGGAGAGGTTGGAGACACTGCCCAAGTTAAAAACTAGGGGTAAGCTCCAGGCAGGAGGAGGAAAACCAGAAAAATACAGTGGAAAAAAGGTTTTGACTGGAAATCTCTGGTGTCACTTAGAGAAAGCAAGTCCTTAAAACTTTAAGGAGCACTGCATGGCCTTGTTTGTTTAACAGAATTTTAAAACAATGCTTAAAATACTCACACAAACATGTAAATCTTTAATGTTACGGTTCTGCCACACAGGGGACAGTAGCAAAACTCTCTCTGTTCCTTTGTTTGCTGTTCTCTTCTTTGGAATATGCTTTTAATTCTAGCTAACCATTGCATCCAGATGTTTTGGATATCAATTTAGCTCATTTGTTCTGCTGACGTGGTAAGCAGAATCTCTTAAATTGGGCCTGATTTACTGACTTTTTATGTGAAAGAGATTGAGCTTCTCTACCTCTTCATTCCCCCAAAGGGAAAAAGAATTTGCAGCCACTTCTAATGAGCACTATCTTAGTAATGTTACAGAGTTAAAAGTATTTTGGATTTTAAATCCTTCTGGCGAAAATAGGGCACTGTCATTGCTATAAATTGAAAATGTAGACTAGACAGCAATTATCAAGCTTTGCAAACATGTTTTCATTGCTGAGAGACAACACTCCCAGGAACAGTCTCTGAATACTGACAGATAGGTGATAAATTAATTCATTTAATATGTAATTGTTTTGATGTGTATGCTCTCCCTGGGTGCTTTGGTACCCACCACATTTACATCCCATGTCCAAGAAAATGTGTTGGAACTTGTTCAGACTAGTGACTTAATTAAGTGTTCTTCTGTTAAGCACTAAAACAGTTACATGCCAGGTTTGTTGTAAGAGTGAGCAGTCCTCTTCAAACTGCACTTCAAAAGATGTTGTTAAATATGTTGGTTAACTCTTTAGGGAGGCTTAGAATGACAAATGGGAACTTAGGCTGTGCTAATAATTCAGCTGGCAAGTTATTTCTCTGTCTGGTAGACTCTATGCCTGTGTGTGCACCAGTGCTGGAAGGTTGGGTAACTTAAAGGATGTTCTTGCTTCAGAAGTGTGTCTGCTGATTCAGGACTTCAGGCTTTGGTTATCTTGATTTTTCTATCATTAACCTTTTTCTTTTGTTTCTTCCTTAAATCAAGTTCACTGTAGATGCTGTAATTTATCTATAATATCATCCTACTTTGTGCTGGTGCCCTGATTTTTGGGTGGAGGAGCATGATTCCTTCAGGACATCCATTTGCTGCCTTTTTTTTGTGGGAGGCATCAGTACAGAGTGTTGAAAACCAGCCTGTTGCATGCTCATGGTACATCCAGGATTTCCAGGCTCGTTGGATGTTCACAGGACTTGGGATTCTTCTGGAGCATTTCCAGAAGAAACCTCGCTGTGTGTAGGTCAGATAGCAATCCCACAAAATGCCAGGAGCCTGCCTGGTACTTTTGGGATTATTTTGTGGGTGGAGGGGTGTTATTCTCCGTACACACCATAACTGAGGTTTTGAGAACCACCTTTGTCAGTGCAGAGCAACAGCTGGGCAGTAACTGGGATTTGTGTCATCCCACAAATAAGGAGGAAGGTGGGGAACAAGGCCAGCAACCAGGCATAGGCTGTACCTGACACGAGGACAATTCCCTGGGCTCATGGCTTGGTTCCAAGGAGGAAGGCTGCTGGAAATGAATTCTGTGAGAGGTTACAGTGAGTGATGTGCTTCGAGTGAAGTGTTAGTGTGCTGGCACTGTGCTACAAAAGCTGTCACTGCAGAGCAGCTTTCACTTTGTGGGGTTTAGCTCTGTGTCGGGTGCAGACTTTTATTAAATACGGCAGAGTGGGATTTGATTTTCTTAATTTAAGGTGCATAAAAAAAGGGAGGGGGAGGGTAATGTCCCAAAAACTTTGCCATTTGATGGGAGCTTAATTTTCTCCTCCCACCTTGGTAAACAGGAGCTGGCGTGTTCTATAAATGCACATTGGTTCTTTTGCATGAGACAGACAAAGCCCTGTTCTTCCTAAAGAGCTTTCACTACACTTGCACTGACTGAAGAGCTCTGAGATTAGTCCTAATCTCTGGGAATCCTTGTGTAGGACTGATATAATTGATAAGTGAGCTGGATTCTGAAGGAAATATCAAATCTTTGCAGCAGAGGGAATTTTGGCCCACATAGTGGATTATGTGATGCACCAAGCACAGTCTGTAGTGTAAATATTAAATGAGGTGAAAATTGAACAGCAATGATTCTTTCCTTTCCAGAGTTTTAATGTAGGTAAAGCATTGCATTTTTCTTTATTCTTCATCGAATTTGCTAAATCAGGTCTATAAAATCAAAAGTGATGATCAGCTTTGTGTGCTGTGCTTTCATTAAATCTTTGTATATGTGTAAAAAAGATCAAACCCAATATTCACCTGGTAATGTTCTTGTCATTATTAGATATTTGAAATGAACTGAAAATTTCAGTTATTTACAGCCCTTTCTTTAACAACATGAGAGTATTCTGTGAAAACTGAAGATACAGCTAATTTCCTAAGCAGCTGGCCTTTCCATTTCTTGCATACTTCCCAGGAAGGTCTGTGTTTATTTATACTGCTGAGTTTATACCCAGGATTGAGAGTGAAAATCAGCAAGAGTGGCTCAAAAATGGCAAACTTCATTATTCAACCAGCCTCACCTTCTTTTTGTATTGGACTTCCTCAAGTCAAATAAGTTTCACCAGGATTTGTAGTTTGATTCAGATGGGGATTTGAAATAGCTGGGAGTGTGTGGAATTCAAGTACTTTGAGTGGTTGGCCTGGATGAAACCGTTACTGGTTTATTATTGAAATTAAACAGGGTTTTTTCTAATGACTAACTAGTAATAATAGGTAATCCTAATAAGTAATGCGGTTATTTCCTGCTTAATTTTTAATTTGTTTTGGTTGTCATGAATGGACACTTTCTGTAGACTAAGCCTGTAAGCATCATCAAGAACAAGGACCTAATTTGTCATATTTGGAGTTTTGCAGATAGCACTTATTCAAAATTTTGAAAAGGCCAATAAAAAAATTTTAAGTAATTGTAAATATGAATCAACTCTGAACTTGCATTTTGAAGGGCTTTAACTAGTATGTAACTGAAATTAATAAGCATTTAAAAACTTGTTTTGAGGCTTGCATGAGATGTAAGTTGAAGTGAATTAGAGTAATTATATTTTGTTTTCCTTTATTGTATTTATCTCTGGTTATATCTCATTTTGAGTAACTGTATTATCTAGGCTTAATAGAAAGTGATGAAGATTACATCTGACTGTTGTAAAGACTTGGTGTTATTGAACATATTCTATCAGTGTCTCTTAGCTTTGTTATTTTACTTCATTGCCTTGTAAGCTGGTCATCACTCGTAAGTTATTAATGGATAAATTTCAAGAGTGTTTTTTCATAATGGCCTCGTTGCACAGGATGCTTCCTTTTGTTTGTGTTAGCTCAGTGCATTTAGAACGACAATTAAAATAATTGTTTTAGCTGGGCAAAAACCATTAATAGGTGAGGCTGGTTTTTTTGTTTTTGTTTTGTTTTGGCTTAAAAGATCAGTGATAGAGAGCAGTTTTGCATCCTGTGCCTTGCATTTCCTCATTCCATCATATCCCAGAACCTTTGGCTGCTATTGCATTTTCTTCCTTAAAATGGAGGAAAATAGTTCAGTTAAGAACAGGAAACATCACTTAGAGAAATTTCTGCACAAGTTTTTGAGGAAGTACCAGTCTGTTCCATCGTGGAACTCGTAGATCACTGCTTGAAATAGGCCAGGGCATGATGGATTCAGGTAACTTCAGAGAGTTTTCCTTGGAACTCCAGCCTTCCCCTAGAACATACTGAAATTTTTCCGAGGTGAAAGCAACATTACAGGACAGTATTGAATGAAATTAATCATTTGACTTGCTGAGGTACACTGGAAAAGATGGGAGTGGTTGGCTTACCCTGATTTACCAAGTGTTCCTGGAAAACAGCAGATCAGCATTTTGAACACAGAATTGTGACTGGATAAGACTTAAGTTCAAGATAAGGCTGCTGGTTTTGTTCGGTGATTCATCACTGCAATGATGATTTTTCTATATTGTGGTCTGCTTGGAAGTTGGGTGGGGTACTGGGGGAGGGATGGATCTTTTGGTGTCCCTCGTAGTTTGCCCAGGGATAGGGGAGGTCAGTGCTACTTGTACTTCAGGTATTTTTATTTGGAAGACTGACTTCTGCTTAGGAATTCTCTTACAAGTGAATACTGGCCTTTTGCAACTGGTTTTTCCTTCTTTTTGGCTATTTTAGAGAGGGAATCTGAATTTAGGGGGCAGTGTATCCTGGAGACTTCCAGTTCTCATTTTTAGATGCAGTTAAGAAGTTGATCATAGTGTCATAGGCTGCTAGCAAATCAAAGACATGTCTTTTCTGTTAACAGAAGTATCCAATGTCTGCTGTGCCCTCCAGAACAAAAATGAGTCAGTGGAGGATCTTCGGGAAATTGAAAAGCTGGACTTGTAATTTTAAATCCATCAATTCGGAATTATCTTTTGTTGTCAAAAGAATTGCAGCCAAGTCACCTCTCCAGCTCCTGGATTAGTTCTTTGTGGGGTTTTTTTGTCATGTTTTTGGTACTTTGGAAGTTGTATGAAAGGTGAGCAGGGACATTGTCTCAAAGTGTAAGTTATTTCTGTGGTGGGCTGCCTGTGCTGGAAGGTTTTCAAGGGAATAAAAAGAAGTTGAACTACTGTCCCTTGAAGATTTATATGACTTGTTTTCAGAGGCTGTTCTGAGCCGGTTGTCTTAGGGTTGGAATTTCCCCCTCCCTGCTCCCTTTCCTTGTTCTGGAAGTGCACAAGAAGGAGAGCTTTCATTGCTGTGTTCTTCAGGGGATCAGCAGGACAGTCTGAACTCATCCCTTCCCCTCGGGAGTCAGTAAATGGTCAGTAAAAGAGATGACCAGCTGGAGAGCAGCTGATTTACAGCAGGAAGCTGAGAGTAATTGCCTAGGCAAAAGCCAGGAGCCCTCACTAATTAAGCTGTCCCTGGAACTGCAGGAAAGACTGGAGATCGCTGGGGATGCTGCTTTACCTTCCCTTTGTGGTGCTGGAGCTGCTGTAAACAGCAGAGCTTAAAAAGGGAGGTGGGGAGGAGGGATGGGCATGACTCATGGCATCATTTTATATTTATCGAGTGGGGGTGTATGAATGTTGTTCTTCATTTCATAGGGATGAGTAAGCAGCTAATGTATGTTTCTTAATCTTCCTAGCTGATAGAAAAAGAACCCCAAAGTCATCTCCTGGGGTAAGTTAAATCCGAAGTTCCAAATGTCCACATGTTAAAGAGCAGGAAGTAGAACTGTTCCTCTAAATTAAAGAAATAAAAGTAATAAAATATACCCAAACCCCGGGGAAAAGACATGTAAAATAAAGAGGTATTAATTAAGTGCTCTTAATTTCTTAATCAGGCTCTCCTGTGGACACAGTAAAGCCTAAAGACAAAATTCCACTTGCTCTAGTTAGCCAGTGGTCCTTAGTTTGTACCTACCTGTGGAAATCAAGTCAAAGGAGAGATTGGGCCGTAGAAATGTTATCTGGCACCTCACTCCAGTCTTGTCTAGACTTTGTACTTGAAGATATGAAGGCTGCAGCCAATCTGTAATGGAGGTGAACTCAAGAACAGGTGCTGGTGGGAAACTAAAAATAGGAATTAATGTAGGAGAGTTGAAGCCGTCTGTTCTAAACGGTGAAAGGAGATGCTCGTGTGCCTCGGCAGGTCCTGTTTGTGCACTCATGCATTTCCAGTGAGACTGGGGAAGGTGATCTGGGATTTTTATTTATAGTGGTGCCCAGGAGGCCAGGCAGCCCTCAGTGTGTGATATAAATGTTGGGGAATGTCGGTGTGTGTTGTACCTCAGAGGAAAAGAGCGGGGAGAGGGGAAATCTGAGAGAAGCTGGGCTGGTGAGGTATGGACCTACTTAAATTAGTACCCTGCTACTGGAAAGAGGGATGTAAGGCTTCAAAAATAAGTGACACCTCCTGTTTGGATTATAACACAGCTCTCCAGGAAAGGATTTTAAGGAGCTGAGAGTTTTCTGAGTTCTTACAGAGTGTTACTATACACCACAAAATAGGTTTTTAAAAATCTCTTAGTTTCTGGTGGATTGTGGCAAGAACCAGGAGGAAATGGGCCACAAGGATATCTTTCCTGAAGCAGCACTGTATCATTAACCCACATCTCCCCTGCCCTACCCCTCCAATCCAGGGAGGGAAGGCCAAATAAAATGAAGTTGTATGTGATCTGTAACAGGTTTGATGCCTTCAGCCTTTCTAAGAACTCAAAATCTTTTTATAATATTTGATTCTAGAAGAGTTAATACACTGTTCTGTACTGCAGGTTCTGCTGCAGAAAATAACCATGGGTGCATGTAATAATGCTGTAAAATATGAACCTTTTTTTTCATAATTACTTCGAATGATTTAATGAAAAATCTCATCTATGCAAGACATGATCTGTATTCTGAAGACACTTTTAAGCTGAAGTTCTGATGAATTCTTAGGCTGGTGGTCTTCCAGCCAGATTTCCTATGCTGAGGAATTGGAGTTGTGCAATTCCTTATATGAATCATGGCAATTCCATCAATATTTTTTTGGTCTGTCTGGAGTTGTCAGGAAAGGTGGTTTTGTCGTGTGTTCAGTCCCTTTAGTAACTGGAAGAAAGGCACAAATTGATTTTTTTTTTTTTTTTAATGTGCATTGCAAATTGTGGTTCGTTAATGAAGGCTGAATAGAATTGCTATTAATTTACAGGGGAATCTTGCCAAGGTGTAATAAGCAGGCTTTTAAAACTGGAAAACAGTCGGATGATACTGTGTTAGATTTCAATTTATTATAAAGTTAAAGGTTGGGATTTTTTGTCTCTTATTATTTAAGACCATCAGGCTAGTAGAAGTCTTTAATCCCATGAGGAATTTTAAACTAATTTGAAGAAAACAGCAGTTACACAATTTAAGTTTTTAGATTAGTATTAATTTATGCTGTATTTTCATAGAGCATAGAGTAGGTGCAAATAGTATCATTTTGTAGGCTAGAAATTAGCCAGTAGTACTTTGAAACAGAAAATCTTTATTAATTTAGGTTTGGGGGTTTTTTCCTTCTGTGAGAATTGGTTTATTGACAAATAAGAAAAAGCTTCTGAGTTTTGTCTTTTGCCCTGGAAAAAAAATTTCAAGTATTGCAGTAGTTCAGCTTTGGCTAATTGTATGTTCATAATGGAGCATTATGAGCATCCTCCTTTCATTTTCCTTAAAAGGTTTTCTGAAACATAGATTCTCTTATAGGAGAAAAGTGCTTTGAAAATTCGGTTGGTTTTATTCAAGGATTCTTCATCAATCCGTATCTTGTTTCAAAAACAAGTTTTCCTTGTTTCGTTTTCTTCACATCTGCGGAGAACACAGCTTTAAGTCTGCTCAGACAGGAAACCAGCCACCAATATTTGCTTTTTTTAGGCACAGGGCTTTTCTGGGCTTCATAAACTGTTGATATGAAGCCTAAAGGGTGTCCTGGAAGTGCTGGATGATTTTGTTGAGGGACCGCCTGGCACAACTTAGGGCAATACTGGTAAATGGCAATTTTTATATTCATTTAAATGAAAACAAGGTGTGATGCCAAGTTCTGCCAGATTAGGGGTGTCATTTAGAGAACAGCTACCCTTGAGCTTTCCCTCAGATGTGTTTATAGGGAGATGTTGCTTCAGTGTGAAGTGATCCCAAGAGCCTCAATTGAGTAACTGATGAATGTTTGTTAAAATAATGATATTGTCCTGAGTGCTCGAGTGTTTATTTTTGCATTCCTTATGGTTATAACTTGGTTACAGAACGTGACTCAGATCTGTGATATTTAAATTGTGAGGAACACACCAAGAAAATTTCGATTACCTTAGTAAATTTTCTTACTTTATTGAAGAACAAACCTTTGCATATTTAAACCATTGTTGCTGGTAATAGACTTTTTAAAACCTATTTCTCAAAGTGGGTGAACCAAAATTTTGCTTGTATTCTAATTAGGCATATAAAATGACAGCTGTAAATACAAGTATATCTTCTACCTGTTTGTGTATTGATCCCCCCCAAAAAATGTGGATATCTGAGTCCCTAAAATAAACACTGATTCTCTCCCCAAAACAGCACTTGAAAAATTGTGTCTCATGTTTTGTTGTGGTGTATCAATAGCTAGCTACAGATAATTATCAGGTGTCTGTCTCATTGTGTTTGTATGAAAATGTATTTAAATCAAGTAACCTTAAAAAAGTATTAAAGGTAAAGAATTAAAAGAAATGCTAAAATGAAACTTCCATATTACATGATTAAAGCTGGAAAAGTTGGAAAATTATGAAAAATGTGAAGAGCTTCAACCTTCTGTGTCTTACGTTAGTATTTTTGGATCTGTACTATTTCTGAATTTTGTAACAAAATGTAAAGACTGAATCATTCCTTTCCCGCCCTGGGAAAGATTGGCATCAACCCGATTTTTATCATTTTTAGATGAGTATGCAAATTAATCCTTGGTCTTAGAAGGCTGCAGTAGAAAGCTTAAAGTAAAATGACTGTCCCATAAAATAAAAGGAAGCAAAACCCGTCATGCAATAGGCTGCAATAAGGCAGAGCCATAAAAGGTGAAGCGGGCAAAATGGCAATAAGTGGGTGCAATGCAGGTTTAATTTAATTTTTTAAAGCAAAACAAACTAAAGAAGAAAAAAAATACCCCGAAACCCCCCCAGAACAAAAGCCAAAATAAAAGCCTCGTGCACTCAGACCCTCAGTACCATGAGCGAAGGTTGTTCACATTGCTGTTGGTGCACATACAGCTTCATTTTGCCTATTTAATGCATAAGAATGAAAAGATGTCTGTTCTTAGACATGGCTAGACATGAAGTGCTTTTTGTAGGAGAAAAGAAAAACGTGGACAATGTTTCTAAAGCTTTTTTGTTGCATTTGCCTAAGCAAGATATGAATAATTGCATTGGGCAGTCGAGCTACTGACAAAGATTGGTTTTTGGCTATGAGAGGCAGTGACAAAGGAGGAAGTGTAACCTCAGTGCTGTCTCAATTTTGTGCATGTTGTGAAGGAGAACCTTTATTTTTCAGTGATCTTGTAAAAGTTAGTCTTGATGCTCATCTACTGCTTACCACTTGTAACTTTATTAGATCTGCTCAATATATGCTTCAAAGAAGTATGAAAATCCTATGTAAAAATTGAGTGGTGGTGGTGTGGGGAGCAGCTACGCTTCACTTACCCTTCCGTAGAAACTTCTTTAAGCTACTGGTTGAAACTGCTCAAAATGTCATGGGTAGGCACAGAGCAGTCTTAAAATTAGCAACGAGGAACTTTACTTACCTCCTGTGCTTTTTTGTTGTGCAGTGTGATGTCCAGGGTCAGAAATGCCTTATGTGGATCGCCAGAATCGCATCTGTGGTTTCCTAGACATTGAGGAAAATGAGAATAGTGGGAAGTTCCTGCGGCGGTACTTCATTCTGGACACGCGAGAGGACAGCCTGGTGTGGTACATGGATAACCCACAGGTGAGGTGTTCCTGGCAGGAGTTCCCTGGTGTATCTCAATTTTGGGCTTTCTAACAAATTTGCGAAAGAAAAGTGGGGTTTGGTATTACGGACCTGGAAGCTGGGGAAAAAAAATCACTGACATAAGTGAAATAATTGTAAATCAGTTTAATATAACCAGATGAGCCAAATCACACACCCAGGTGTTTAATTCACCTTTAACCTTACGTGGCAGGGTGTGGTTTTCCTTGCATTATGTATTCCTTTCCCTCGACAGAATCAGTCATTGAAAAGCAATTTTTAATGAAACCTGCAGTTGCAATCCAGCATGGAAGGTGTATGAATGAGGACAGCTTGTGTCCACTGTGATGGAGAGCAGCCTTTAGATAAAAGCTACTTTTACAATGTACCTGCATCCCTGTGTTTTCTAGCAGAGCGAAGAATAGATAATTGCTCAAGGTTTGGGCACAGAGACAGTGAGAGCATAGGATCCAGGTCAGCTGACAACTGCCTGCCAGAATGCCTGAGGTGGCCACCTCAAAAACAGAAACTAGACAGGAGTAAGGGAATAAAGGTAGGTATTTATTTGAAGGGCCTTCAAAGGCACACCCTGGGAAGGCCAAAGGCGACACCCAAGATGGACCCCGGGTCACGAGTTCTTCACTCTTTTATAAGTTTGGTTCATTTCCATATCAGGATTAATTCTCTAATGACAGCCTCAGTTAATGATGTAACTACCCCAAGTTTGCCCTCACTTCTAAGATATTCATTTACACATTTTGCGGCCTGGTGTCCTTAAGGTGGAAGCCTAGAGAGGTTTGTTATGTCTGACCAGCATGAGAACAGCAGCTAACAGGCCACATGAAACTTCAGAGTTACACACTAGGCAGTACAGGATTTGAAAAATATCAAAGTTAAAACCTAAGGCATCAGAGGAATATCCATGTACCCTTCTGCCAGGAACAGCAGAGTTAAAAAGCAGGAGTCTGCTGTTCAAAGGAACCAGCAAAAACAAAATGTAAATGAAGTGCAGCTCGATGGATGTGACTTGTGACTGAAGCATTTAGCAGCTCTCACTGAGGAGAAAAAGAATTTCTGGAATTAAGACAGACTTCAAACATTTGATCTCGATGAGTGAAACGAAGCAATTCAGGCCATGTGGACAAAATCTTGAAGTGCTGTAGAAATTGCAATTCCTCAGAAGTTTTAAGACTTAATGATATTTGCAGTGCACACCCAGGCCTGGGTTAGGCCTTGCATTTTACATATACAAATGAAAGGGTTTCTTGCAGCAGGCAAGTTGAAACTTCTTGATTTTCTTCCACTGCTTTAGTTTTGAAGAACTGTAGGTTTTTTATAACTATGTGAAGGCCATTCTAAATCCCTGAAGTGATTGGAAAATATGTGAGATGGCCTTTGAAGTATCTGACATAATAGATGAATGTCACTTCTTGTCCCTTCCGCCTGCCCTGGTCAAAGTACATGAGACTCCAACATCTGTTAAGGAAAAAGTATTCTTTCCGGATTTCCTGGATGCAGACCCACAAGAATCCTTTTTCCTCTAGTAAAATACATAAACCTCTGAAACAATTACTATTTGTATTGTTTCTAGCAGTCTTTCTGTTTTTAGTTGATTAACAGATGTGTGTATAATAAACAAGTAGTTTAGATCCTGTTTCAAGCATACATTGTGCATTGTCTATAAAAATATGTAGGATTTTCTTTTTGTTTGTGGATTCCTTGCTTTTTATGCATAAACACCGACCGTGGTATGAGAATAAACTAGTTTCACTTTGTAACACATGTGATTTGTTTCAGAATCTTCCCTCTGGATCTCCACCTGTTGGGGTCATTAAACTTACCTATATTTCAAAGGTAAGATAATTAATATGTGAGACACTTGTTAAATTCTTGGTGGTAACTACCAAGGGCCAGACAAATTTAAATGCCACTTACTCCTTTTGCTGCTGTGGTACTCCTGAATTGGAGAAGTGTTAAAACACTTCCATAGGTTCAGGTTAAAACAAGAACATATTAATTACTGTGTTGTCTAGGTTTCTTGAGCGATTTCAAATGGCAGCTCTTTGTGTTCATAGAATTGACATTTCAGTTCTTTATTAGTATTTGAATTCCCATTAGTCTTGGAGAAAAGACAGGCCATTTATGAAGGGGAAGGTGAGTCTTTGGGTGTGATACCTTGCAAATAATAATGACCTTTAGTAGGACAGAAAAATTTCTAGAAAATATTTAGTTCTTTATGCTATGTATGCAGTTCTAAATATGTCTGAAAGGGAACTGTGAACTAAGAAAGTTTCCGTGGTTAAATTTGTAGCAGGTACTGCATTAACAAATAAATGGAGAAAAATACTTGACCTTTTCTTGTCTTTCTGCTCATTTCTCGTTCTTCCTTTGCATTTTTTGTTGTCAGTACTGCATCTTCCCACCTTCCTTGTTTATTTGTCTTTCATTTCTATTTTTAATTCTGTTTATCATTGTGCCTAACCGGCTTGCTGTGCTGCTAATCTTTGAATTTACCCACTTGAAAGGGAATAAAACTTGTGATATCTGATGTGTATTTTGTGACATTTATAATCTTGATTTCCCTCCTAGGTTAGCGATGCAACTAAGCTGAGGCCAAAGGCAGAGTTCTGTTTTGGTAAGTTGTGGTGTGTGCTGTATGCATCAAGTGCCTTCTGCAGAAATTTGGAACAAAGATAGTGCTCTGCAGCTCTGGTACCAGCTACGGCTGGTAGGGTTTAAAAAATAGCTTGTGTTCACTTTCTTCTTTAGTGTGATGGAAATGTTGGCTTCCTCATAAGGTGTTTTTGTGTTTTTTCATATTGCAGCTTAATGAGGAGTAGGTGAGAGCTGTTTTTCAGATGTCTGAAATTTTTGAGGCATTAATAAGCAATGAAACTTGTTTTCAGAAACGTGGCATGCCTGTCAGCTGTGAAGACAAGAAATTTAACTATTGAAATCTGTTTTTCTGATAAAAGAGTTGATTTAATTGATCTAAAAATACTGTCAGCCAATGCTCTTAGGTGAAATTTCAGCTTCTGCTGCTGCACAAATAAAAAGAAATTCTTGGGGTGCCTTCTAGGTTTAAACTTGTTTAAAATTTACTGAAGCTTTAGATAATCATAGAGCTTCTTCTGGTTTTAGGCAAGTTCCTGGTGTGTCAGTTCAGTGCCATCTACAGATTCCTCTGCACATGTGTGGAGGGCTTTGCCTTCAGCACTTGTAAAGTTTCTCCTGTCAGTGGTCTGGCTCTAAAACACCTTAATGATTCAAGATGCTGGTGTAAATGTCTCTAATTTATTAAAGTAGTTCTCATACTTTCTAGAGGAAAAATACAAATTTATTGTCTTTTTATTCAGATGGTTTTAATTTTAAATTTAATTTTTTGAGATGGTTTTAATCACTGTACACCTTACAACCTATTTCAAGAACTAGCCATGATTTTTTTTGCTGTTACACTGAAATTTGTTTGTCCTTTTCTGGATTAAGGATGCCAGGTAGAGGTAAAGATATAAACTGACTAAAATATGTTTCTCTGCCAAGTCACTAAAGTAAAATAAAATTTGTGTTGTAGCTCTCTTAAAGTTGTTTGGTCCTGTGCATCATGTACTTAATAATTAATACTGATTTTTCCAGCAATAAAAAAATTTTTACAAAAAGTGAACCAGTAACCATAGTCGTGTTCATAATGTTGTCACAAAGGATAAGAGATTCTGGGCAGAGGATTAAAAGGAGAAATTGTAGAAGTCCCCAGGTATAAAACTTGTTGCTTGGGGAAACTGAGAAAGAGGAAATGGAACTGCAGAATATTTTGATAAAATTCAAGATTTCATTTCTATGTCATAAAAATAATTTTTCAAAGTCTGTATGATGGCATTTAAGTGGAGAGCTTAAATTACTGTTTTTTTAGAATAAAGCGATCAAGTGGATTTATGTGTCTTAAGGTGACTTTCTAAAAAGAAACGCAGCAGAGCACTTAAATACTTTAAATGAAATTTTCATCTGAAATAAAATCTTTTCATGATGATGTTAAGTTTGCTCTTAAACTTCAGTGTTGTTAACTTTTCGTAATGGTTTTTAACAGTTATGAATGCAGGGATGAGAAAATACTTTCTACAAGCCAATGATCAGCAGGACCTAGTTGAATGGGTAAATGTTCTGAACAAAGCTACCAAAATCACAGTAAGTGGTTGAGTTGATATTTAGCAGTGCTTTCCAATAGTGACTGTCTCAAGGTGCTTAAATGTAACCTTTGCCTCCAGTTTTTATCACTACAAACAAGGCTTGGCTTGGCTTTTCAGTACTTGGAGAAACTGTACAGAACTCCCCCTAAATTTGAGTTTAATTTACTTTTTGGAAATTGGACAAAAATGTGATTATCTTTTTACTTACAGCATGGGATGTTTTCTAATAATTTCAAATTAACTGTGCACATTTAATATTACTTGAAATATCCAGAAGACACTTGGAAGCAATGGAAATATACATATACTTTTACCTGCTGTCTAAAGTTGGTATTTCTGAAAGTATCACTAAAATACTGATCAAGCACATCATGCCAGGCTCCAAAGGCTCTCTCCTGATTTCCATGCAAAGAAGGATCAATGGTTCTTCTGGTAAATGTTAAATTTCTGGTTTCTCCCAGGACAAGTTGTAATCTCGTGATAGAAACCTCCACGTGTTATCTCAGTCTTTTCAGGAGGCAGAAGTTCTGGTTTTGTTTTCTCCAGTTTTGGGGAAGTGATGACAGTGAACATTTCTGAGAGCTCACCCTGACAAAGAAGGGGTTGTGAGCATGGGTGCACACATTTGTGCTTGTTGTCAGTGATTTTCTCGTTTTTAGGTTATCTAAGGATGTTTACATAGTTCTTTGCATTGTTTAATGTAGCCCATTCTTTGGGTTCCAAAAAAACACTATTACCAAAGAGAGTAATAAATTTAAAAAACCCCAGAAACACAAAAGCTTCTCACTTGGTTTTTTCATGAGGAGAATGCACCACAACCAGGCCTGAGCTGTTTCCAGTTGAAGAAATAAAGTGAATAAATAAATAATTAATTGCATCAATTTAGAGTGAATGCTGTTTATCATCTGTTTCACTTGCATTTTAAATGGCTGGTGAAATCATTAGTATTTTGTCTATGAGGGAACAAGCCTTTGAACCATTCATCTATTCACAGCTCGAGCACAGTATTAAGTACGGCCAATTATTTAATCAAATAATTAAGATCACTCAATTATTAATTTTAATATGAGCATTACTTGCTGCAGATTGTAATCCTCCAAGATTCATTGCATGTTTTAGTTCTCTTGAGTGCTGATAATTTCAGAATGACTGTGAACCTCTGCAGCCTAGCACACTCTGTACCCATTTTTGAGTGCTGTTTGAAATGCTTTTGTGTGAGGAGGTGTCTGTGGGCTTGGTCTGCAGCATTTTCAGTGGGAGTTTGTGACAGCTGAAGCTCTTGCCCACAAAGCTGTAGCTGCAAGCCCTGCTCTTGAAAGGCTGAGGCTCGTGAGTGTCTTATCCTTCAGTGCTGGGCTTGGCTGGGGATGGAGTCACTGGCAGAGGACAGCAGGACACTGTCCTAGGCTGACATCTGCTCTCAGCACTCTCTGTACTTCTCTGCAGGATGTGTTCTGTAAAATAAGCAGTCCTGGGCACAGGGACTTGAATCACAAACTATAAAGTAGCTTTGGTTTCTTGTCTAGATCAGTTCAATTCCAAGTTTTGAATGTGTCACAGACTTGGATGGACAATTTGTGTGTCCTTCTTTCTGAAGGAGTTTGGATGTCTTCTGTAAATACCCAGTAGGTTGCTGGGTGGGGTATTTGGGTGCGAGACTTGATCTCTTCTTGTTGAAGTCACTTCAGATTTGCTATGTTAATATTAGAGGTGAAAGGAGATTAGAAATGAAAACGTCTTAGGTAGTCAGTACATTTCTTGGGTTAAAGAAGTTTACTCAGAAACCTGAGTAAACATTTTAGATCAAAACACAAGGAAATCAAATTCCTCCGGAGTTTTGATGGCTTTAGTTCCACATTTGAGAGAATTATCTAATAGCTATTGATAGTTAGAAGTAGGTAGGCAGGGTCTTTTGGGGCAGAATTTAGCAATGAATGTGTGATTGATGGGGGCAGTAACACACAGCCTTCATGCCAAGTACATGTGAGGACAGCTGTCACACTGGTCAGTCACGCTCTGTGACCACAGTCCCCGTGTTTATGGCCTTGCTGTGCTGCCTCTGCAGGCACTGGGGCCTCTCCACTTCTTACTAAAACTGAAAGCAGCTGAAAAATAAAGAACCAGTTCTAGAAATTAGCAGTGCTTCTTGAGGATCAAGCGAAGCACTTTATGGCAAAGCTTGCAACTGATTTCGTCCAGTGAAATGTCTTTTTTGGCACCACTTTTCTCTTGAGCACTAAGGCATAGGCATCACAACAAATCTTTGTGTATGCCATTTTTAACTTTTTACAATTAGTGAACATTTGTTAAATCCTGCTGAAAATGCCTCAAAATTCTTGAGAAAGGCTTTTTTCATGAAACTGATGTCAGTTCTCACATTCCAATTGCAGGTACCAAAGCAGTCTGATCCCCTCTGTCAGATGGATAATGCCAATCGTCAAGCTGAAAGCCCAGGTGGAAAGAAACAAGTCTCTTACAGGACAGAAATTGTTGGTGGTGTTCCCATCATTACACCCACCCAGGTAAAACCCTCCAAACAAGGGGATTATTATTTGATACACGAAGCTGTATTTTTTATGTACCTTTTATTCCTACTTGAATGGGGGTTTCTGAGGATTTTGTTCCCTTTATACAAGATTGTCAAGAATTTCTTGAATACTGATTTTTTTTTTGCTCACACATACCTGTTAGTAAAATAATAATATTTTTGTCTGTGTAAAATTAATTGTTGGTGTTAACAGTGATAAAATTCTGCCCCTTTAACAGAAAAAAGTGGAAAAAAGTTGCAAGGAAAAGTGGGCAGAAAGGTTTGAGAGGTGGGACAAGCTTATGGAAGTAGAATCTGTGCAGTGCTAAAGATAGAACTGAATCTGTTGCTGAAAGTTTCCTGAGCTGACAATAGTTACAGATTAGATGAATATCATGTAAATGACATGTATACTCCCAAACTGCATTTAAAAAGTTGGTGAATTCTTATGTCTTGTAGTCCTAGAAATAACTTTTTGTTTGCTGTAGCCATCTCTAGCGTTTTGCCCACGTTATAAGTTTGCACTAAATGCATGCATGAGTTTAAATCTGTACCAGTCTTTTTACTGAATGTTTGTCAATATTATTTGAAAGTACTCAGCACTTTCTTAGTTTAGTTTCTAAGAGGACCTTACAAGGACTCAGCCCTTGGAGAGTCTCAGTTGTCTCTGGAAATCAGTTAAAATGTTTTGTTCTTTCAAATTGGAAATGGGATTTGTGAGCATGGGATGATGCAGTTATTTCCTATTGTAACTTGTGTAGTTATTCCTTGACCTTTAGAAAAAAAAAAACAAACTGAGAGTATTCTGAACTTTGCTGCTTTTTTTTCTAGAAAGAAGAAGTCAGTGAGGGCAGTGAAGGGGCTGACAGGAATTATTTGAAGCGGTCACAAAGTCACCTTCCTTATTTTGCTGCTAAGCATCCCCCAGACAATGCCATTATCAAAGCTGGTTACTGTGTAAAACAAGGAGCAGTGGTAAGTGTTATTAAAAACACAATCACCAGGAATTTGATTACTACTGACAATAATAAGGATAACTAAAGATAAAACTTACCCTCCAGTAGCGTTTAATTTATATCTGCATTACTTCTCTTCAGTGTGATGTTGTTGAAGATATTTTAGAGAGGCAAAGTGTGTGCAGACTTCCATGTTATGGGTAGTGCATGCAGCTGGGAATTCTCCTGTTCTACATTCTATAGAGATCCTTATTTTGCTTATTAAAAACATCTAAATTAGGACAGAAGTTCAGTGCCTGCTTTTTAAAATCAGTAAAATGTTTAGAAAAAGCTGATTTTTTCAGTTCAGAGGAAGAATTGTGCAGCTTATCAGACTGATTAACACAAGTGGAGATATTCATGTGATGCCTTGCTAGAAGGAACAGATAGTTCAGATTAAGCAAGATACACATCTTTGAGTTCTCAGACTCTTTTTATCTTGGATTATGAAACTTCTTTTTGTGACATCCCTTTTTTAGTTAAAAATAAATTAGAAACCTGTGATGTATTGTTGTTCAGTTTTTCCTACAGGATATTTGTGCTACTGAGTTTCTACAGTTTGAGTAAATCTTAGAAAATAGTAGCTTAAAGAAATTCTAATTTTTGCAGTTTTCAAAAAAAATTATTTAATTGGGCAGAGTCTTGCTTAATTATCTTGGGGGCAGCAAAGATGCATACACACCACACATATTAAAATGTAAAATTTGTAATTATAATAAACTAATGAAGACATTATTCAAAAGTAACGGTTATGAATAAATAGGAATTACACAATATCATGTACTATAAATAAAAACTAGAATGATAAATATAATTCAATATATTCATAATACATGACATGTAAATATTTATTTCATGTATAAAATGTATAAATATTTATTTATTTTCTCTTAACAGATGAAGAACTGGAAGAGAAGATACTTTCAGCTAGATGAAAACACAATAGGATATTTCAAGTCTGAGCTGGTAAGTTTCCAGTTCTGTGTTATTTTCCAGTGACAGTTGCAAGAAGATCTGAAGGAATATGCTTGTGTTGGAGAAATGTGCTGTGCTGCTGCTGCAGCTCTTGAGTCTGTGCTGTATTAACTTTTCATGACTGGGAAGAACAAAAAAATTAATAGGGCAGCCTTTAATTTATACTTCAATCTGTTTGGGAACCTGCCTGTAGGGCACTGAAAAACAGTAATAAAATATACTCTACAGTCACCCTGATTTTTGTGTTAGTACTTTATGTCATTTTGCACTCTCATATAATTTAATTGTATTGTTGAAATAGCTAATCACTGTGGGAGAGACAAAACTGTAATCTTGCAATTCTTCATTTAAAGTTAGAATTATGTTTTCTCATGCAGATGGTGGGATCTTCTCCCACACACTTGTTTCACCAGGACAGCCAAAACAGGCAAAAACCCTTTGATTTTATGTTCAGCAGCAACTTGCAGAGTTTCTTTTAGTTTCATGACCTTTTTTCTCCCCTCATCGCTCTGAGGTTTTGACTGATTTTGACCAGACGTTAAATTCCTTCAGGCTTCATTTAAAAATTAAATGGCTGGTTCTGAAGACAGTTAAGTGTAGGATTCCTTTTTTGGGAAAACAGACTAAGTGTAAGAAAATCTGTACCTAAGGAATGAAGCCTGAGTTGTAGAGTATTATAAATTCAGAGGAATTGAGTTTACAGGCCAAACATAAGATGTAAAATGTTAAGAACCCAGATTTCAGGCTGTTTCTGGAGTGAGCTTTGATTTCATTTCTAATGAGGGCATCTCCCACAGTAGCAGGAGTTTGATCTTGCATGATTATCTTTGTTAAGCTGTCAGCAGAACAATTCTGACTCATTGCCTGTAAGAAACCCTCTATTTTTATTTAGAAAACAAATCTGAGTGCAGATTACTCACAAACAAGTTCTAACCCAGTGAAGAATTGTACTGTGGGAGAGAACAGTAGAAGGATGGTAGAAATACCTGCACTTTTAGTGTTTCCTCATGCTCCTTGAGCCTGTGTCAGTCCACAGGAGCATAGTGGAATGCAGGCAATATGAGACTCAGAAAATTATCATTTCTGAGCTGAGGTTTTCCCTCCAAGAGGTGTCTGTACTCCAGAGATGATCTTGCAGTTCACAGTTGATATATTACTTTGAAAATTCATTGTAATTGAATCTAAGAACAACAGAGAGGATAAGAGGAGCACAAAAACTGAAAACATTGGGATTTAAACTCTACATAAATCTGCTATAGCGCAAAATGATCTAATGAAAACTGCTCTTGGAGAATAGTTACATTTGAGTGACATTTGCTGTCTGCTCAGCATAAATCTCCTAAGTATCTGTTATAGAAATGGTAGGGGAAGTCATTCCAGAGCTGAAAGCTTTTGTTTTATCTGGAAGTTGTAGCCAGCTGAAGCAATCCATTGTCACTTGGCTTAAAGAAAACACACTAGGAGGTAAAATAAGTTGTTTGTTTGTGGTTCACTGCAACAACCACCGGAAGATAATAGTATGTGTGATATTGTGTTGTCATGGGACATGTGAAAGTGTTTCTGTTTGAATGTTCTCACTTTTTTCCTGTTGTGTGAAACCGTAACACTTATTTTTTGTTATGGTAACAGAATCTCCAAATGCTTTGAGAGTACTTGCTCTTTTACAGGTGTTACAGGAATGGTTTCTTTGTATTACTTTTAATTGTATGAAGTACAGGATACAGTTAATTTTACTTAAAGCCATGTCACGCAGTCCAATTAACAAAGCAACTTTTATGGTAGCATTTCATAGCAAATTAATGTAATCACAGTTTTACTGGAATGGGCTGCTTGAGGCCAGAGTCAGTTGTCTGATCTGCTTAGGGGAAGAGGACAGGGTGGTTGTCTTCATTATAATATGGAATTAATGTTTTGGGGGGTTTTACTTCTTGGTTTGTCCTCCTCTTCATTGCAAGTGCCATGGCTGGTTTAATACTTACAAAAGCAAATGAAATCTGGTTGACATCACTTTTATCATAAGTGACTGCCTTGAAAGTCTCATTATGTAAGTCTGATGTCCTGGCCTCTGGCTCTCGGTTCTAGTTGTTAGATACACTGTACTAAAATATGTAAATACCTTTATCTTTCAGGAAAAGGAACCTCTCAGGGTTATACCACTTAAGGAGGTCCATAAAGTTCAGGAATGCAAACAGAGGTGAGGAGGGAAGCACTGATGCCATTGCATGGGATAGAATTCCCTGCTTGGTCATGGCCAGGCTGCTCCTTGGAGAACTGTTCAATAACTTCTCTTGATGTGTGCATGTGGGGTGTTCTCTCTTTGTGGGACAGCACTAAAATTTGTGCATTAGATGGGTTTTGAGGGTTCTGTATTAATGTGTTTCAAACTTGTAAGTTTGGACAAGGGCAGAACAAGGCAACATCCTGGAGCCAAGAGTTAGAGAGCTGTGGGTGCTGTCTGATCTGAGGCAGCAATTTCAGGAGTCTCTACTCTGCTTATATAATCTCTAAACCTTTAGAGGGCATTAACTCGTGTTAGATGGCTGAATCTGGCTGAGAACACTCTTCATCCTGCTGTTTTCCTCCTACCAAATGTCAATTATATCAAGGAATAATTGCTTCTGTAGCTCTTGAGAGAGACTGATTTTTCTATTTTTTCTTTAGCACGCTACTTACAGAAATTTGACTAGAATGATAAATATTTTTAAACTTACGATTTAGAATGTTCATTTTAAAAATGTATGATAAATATTTTTAGACTTAACTTCTATATGATTTAGAATGTTCCTATTAAAAATACATGTAGTAGCACGTGTGCCACTGGTAAACTAAAGAGTCTTAGGGCTAAAATTAGTAAAAAAACAATAGTAGAGTGATAAAGAAATGCAAAAGTCAGACAGCAAATGTTCTGATTCTCTGCCAGCCCTACAGTCTTGTTAAAATACAGTGGGAAAGTTGTACTTGCTTTTGAAGTATTTTTGTATTTCATTTGCAGTGATATAATGATGAGAGACAATCTCTTTGAAATTGTAACAACTTCTCGAACCTTTTATGTGCAGGTAATTTATTTTTTTAAACTTCGGGCAAAGCCAAGAGACTGCCAGAGTTAGATACAACTTTAAAAGTGAAATAGCAGCACTTTGACTATGCCATGATTTTCAGGGGGAATGTGATCTTCGGGATATTTTATTTATATAGCTGTATACATTTAATAGTGAATTCAGAATAAGACCTTAGGAAATGTCTGGGTTAAGAAGTAAAGTCCCTGTGGGTTTCAGAAGGAGGCTGAACAGTGGGGTGAGGCTGTTGTGCTGCTGCAGGTGGTGGGACAGTGGGCAGGCTGAGAGCTGAAGCTGACCGTGGTGATGATGTTTGCTGCAGGCAGACAGCCCCGAGGACATGCACAGCTGGATCAAGGCAATTTCTGGGGCCATCGTGGCACAGCGGGGACCCGGGAGATCGGCAGCTTCCGTACGTCATCTGCACCTCCGAGGAGATGCCCTTAGCTCATGTCACTTGTGCCATTCAGTTCTGGGTTTTTCCTTTTGCCCCTCCTCTCTCCTGTCCTGTAGTAACGTGGCCTCTTTGCATGGACTTGCAACCAGACTGGCGTCAAATACTTTGTGTGTTTAATGGAGTACTTTTATTCGTCTTACCTGTGACTTTCTGTGCCTTGTTTGTCTTGAACACGTAGATAATGCAGTGCTAACCTAGAGAAGTCCAGTATGATCTCCTTCACTACTACTAGTTTGGGAGTTAAATTAAAACTTTCTAATTCCTGCGAGGTGTTTCTGCTAATTGCTGCATTTTGCTGTCAAATGACAATATCCTAATTTGTTTGTAACAATTCTCACTGCTAAACTGTTGTTCTCTATTGCTGATAGTTTATTGTATATGCAGATACAGATGAAAATTTAAACTAAGAGATCTGTGCTCACATGGATTAGTTCTTGCTGTTGGAAATGCAGTGAGAACTGCAGTACTGAACTGGGGCACTGTGACAAGTGTTAATATTTCTGAAGCCACGTGGATGCCAGCATTTCATACCTACTTGCATTTAAACCATATTAGATGTTTAGTACAAAGGTCATTAACCTGTGGGAAGTAGTGGGAGTTACTCTGGTGTCACAGTGTCTCCAAGTATGTCCAGATGTAGCACCAGGAGTGCTTCACAGCTCAGATGTTGCATGCTGTGTTCTTTGTTTTCTGACTCTAGGATGTTTTGTAGCAAATTGAATATATCATTACCCCCATAATCTGAAATCTAATAATGTAAACCTGGCTTTTGACTACAAATTTGCATTGATACCATGTTTCTGGTAACTCAGCCTAAGCTCTCAACTATTTTTTTGGTAGCTGCTTCATGCATTTAAATAAAACTTCCTGTTACAAATGTTCTCTTTTTGGGGGCAATGAAAATACGCAGGTAACTTCTTTCTGTATGCTTTTTTTCCTTTTTTTTTTTTTGTGTGTGGGGCTAACTGAGCAATGTAGCTATGACTGTCTGCATCACTTCTTGTTCCCTCTGTTGTCCTCTCTCCCAAGTCCAGGTGACTCTAATCTTAGCTTTGCACTGTGTTCCAGATGCGGCAGGCCAGAAGGCTGTCGAATCCTTGTATACAGAGGTATACATCAAGAACTGGTGAATGCAGCACGTATGTGGGCTCTCATGGAAACTTGCCTTCTTAACAGAGGGCTAGGACTAGACACTAATTTGCACTATAAAACAAACTAAAAAATAATGCTACCTGTTGTCATTACCATTACTGAAAACTAACTCATCAATAATACCGTTCACTTACAGGTTTGCACTGTTTTTTTCTTGCTTTTAAGATGATTGGAACTGAAAAACGCCAAAACCACTGCTTATACTTCAAAGCACAGTAAATATTTAAACATAAGTGATGTGATGTCACTTCAATAAGAAAGTACTAAAGCTAATTTGCATGAGAGTTCATATTTCCATTTTACTTTACATTTGTTTTGAAACTGTGCAAAAGCAAGGTTAAATTGAAGCTACCCACAAATTAATACAGATGAGTGCACACAGAACATGCACGTTGTAACTCTAGGATTTGGAAGGGTCTATAGTAGCCTGATTTGCATGGCTTATAAGGTCTCTGCATGAAATGATTAGTTCAAACAAAGAAGTATTAAAATGTATAATCGATGCACTGTTCAAAGCAGTGCACCTTAGGAGTAGTGCAGCAGCAGAGTCTCTTAACTGTGAAATTACAGCCACTGTGGGTAGTAAAATCTGAGTATCCTTCAGGGCAGCTTAGCAAAAACTCATAGAGATCTTGACCTAATATCCCTTGCATCCTATTTGGTGAAGTAAAATTAATAATAATAAGAATAGTAGGTAAATCACTGAATCAAATGTTCTCCTAAAGCAAACGTTCTTCAAGTGGAGTATGAAGTCAGGTTTTAAGTAAGGCAATGTAAATGATGTGAAATACTTCAGTGAAATTGAGCACCAAACTCAAGTAAAAAAAAAGTTGCACAGCTTCATCCAATAACATTAAAAAGAAATATATTTTAAAAAACATTTATAAAAAGAAATATGGTAGTACTTGGCAGAATCCATTTTGATTAAATTTATTAATTCATATGTCATGAGAATGTCATAACATTCTAAAAGAAACTTGAAAAACGACTGTGGAAAAAAATAAGTATTTAATTGAGGATGTATATTTGCATCTTGGACACACATCTGTGATGGTTTTGTTTTTTGTTTTTTTTTTTTTGCTAACAAATGTGCTTGAGAAATGCTTTGATTTGTGTGTGCACATGGGTTGGCAGATTCCTTTAGTTCCTGGACTAACACTGGTGATGGCAGAACTGGCAGCAGCTGCAGCTCCTAATGCACACACAGTTCACTGCAGCATCACACAGCATTTGGATCAGAGCACTTCAAACCCAGCCCTGCTCAGGGATTGAGACATCCTGACAGAGCTGATGGATGCAGTGCAGAACCCAGGGAACTTCTTGTTCCTGTTCTGGGGGTCAGGCTCTCCTAGGACATCCGAATGGCATTCCATGCCTGTGCTTCAGACAGCTAAATCATTCCTAGGTAGTCTGGGAACTCGTTTCTGTCAGTAAATAAATGGTGGAAGATTAAGTTCAGAGTTATGTAAAGGTCAGCAGAGTAATGATGATAAACACAAAATAATAACTCAACAATTGGAAGGAGTAGCTGAAGTATCAGTTTCTTTTCTAGGTTGTTAACTTTGGAAATTTTTATATAGTCTTGATAGCATAAAATTTTTGTTTGGTCCCTGGGAGAAACTGGGGAGATTTGGTATCCCAAGAAGAGGGAACAGTAAAATGTGCATTAATGAGGATAATCAGGATATGAGTGAGTGCTTGATTTATATGAATAGGTCTGAATACATTTTTCTTTTGGAAAGATGTGACTTTCAATGGCCTTTAAAGCATGTATCTTCAAAAGGTTATTTAACATCTTAGTAAAATGAGGAGCCTCAATTTGCTGGACTATATTATGAAGTCTAAAGAGCTGCTGTGCTTGATTTAAGGATTTAATTTCACTAAATGCAGCAGCTGATGTTGCTGTCACATGCTGTGAGCTCACACTCAGTAAAGCAGTGCCTGAGAAAGCACCTGCCTCCTGCTGCCGTGGCTGATGCTTCGCTTTGTGTATTTTCTGTCTCGATATTTTTTTTATTTCGTGAGTGTGAAACCTGAAACTGCATCTTTCCAACGTGACATCAGTGACATCATCTGACACGTTCCCTTCTTTTTCCAGGAGCATCCCGAGCCTCCTTCCGAACCCGGCCATGCTGTCCGTCCTGCCGGCGCAGCCGCCGCCAGCTCACATTCCACAGCCCCTCACGGCAGCGCTCTGGTCCCAGCCCCTCACCCCAAACCCTCTGCCTTGGAGAAGCGAGGATTTCACGAGTCTTTTACCAAGGCCAAGCCAGGGAGCTACAAGATCCAGGCTGTCGCTCCAAGAGAATCAACTTCCAAAGTGACTGAACGGGGCCCCTGGGAACCCCGGAGCAAAAATGGCACTCAGGAACAGGATCCTGGCCTTGTGGATCTGGATGATGCAAGCCTTCCAGTTAGTGATGTGTAGGGATGGAAGTGTTTGGAGAATGATCCATTTGTTCGGTCCTTTAATTTCCTTGCTCGGACTTTGAACCAAAGAAAATTCCAGGAAATGAGAACTAAAAAATAAAAAACAAAAACCGGAGCACTGCTGTTATATATATGTGTGTGTGTGCTCTGTGCACACATGGGTATATATAATGTGTTTGTGTGTTGCCTTGCAGCTGAGGGTCAGAAATGGACCTTAGGCGTTTTCTCAAAGCCTAATAGTAAATCACTTACTAGGGAGGGGCCAAACTGCACAATTTAGGAATTAAAACCAACCCAAAACACATACAAAACAAAAAAAAAAAAAAAAAGAAAAAAGTACTTCTGCAAGTAAGCAAGGTACCAGCAACTTCTAATTCCTAATCTGGCAGATTTACTAAATTTGCAACTAATGCTCTGTTTTGGAGAACTTGTTGCCAACAAATGTGATTATATAATTTCATCTTAAACTGCAGTAAGATTTTAGGCATATGTGAGAATTTTTTCTCTCCGTGAGTTTCAGATACCAGGAAATGCAGAAATGTTTCTTCTGTTCTTTAGGATCAATTGTTATCAGAACAAGAATTCTGAACTCCCTTGGAATTCTAGTTATGGTGCTGTAAAATTTCCACTAAAATAATATTTTGAATAGTCAGCCTATTTTTGATGCACTCCTAAAGGTGGGTTATAACTTTTTGCACATTTGAATTTCCACGGACTGCATGTAGTGGTGTTTTGGAGGGGGGAGAAGAGAATTTGGACTTTGGAATTTGGACACTTTAGATCTTTTGAACTAAGTAGGGTTTATGTTGTGTTACATTAGGCTTTGCAGCAATTATGTTTTCTTAAATGTTTAAATGTATTGTTTGGTTACTGTTTTGAGAATGGTTTCCTTCCCAGTGCTTTGTGAACAGTTCTTGTCTCTGTATTGATCAGTGGAAGAGCTCGTTGTTTAGTTCTGTTGTTATTGGTACTGAACTGTTCCTAGTCCTGCAATCGTGGCCTATAACTTTTGGTGCACTAAGAATCTGAAGTGCCTGTGTTTTCTCTCACGTTGTTGAAACACTTTTGGGTTAGTGATGTACACAAACCATTCTTACTGGGTTTGAGCGTTGGCTTGGAGTTGCTCTGGATAGCATAGTTTGAAACAGCTCTTTAAAACAAGATTTATGCCAGGGGTACCAGTGTTCTGGTGTTGCACCCACTGCCGTGCAATATGTGTTCTTAAAAAGTGAGTATTTGTTGTTTGTGTACATTGTGTTATGGGGCATCAGTGATGCCAGTGAGGAGAACCTTTACATTTCAAGTATTGGATTAGATGGTGTGTACTTTTCATCATTTTTGGGAAAAAAAAAAAGTTTGCTTTAATCCCAACCCCACAAATATCTCATGCTGCTGCTTACTGTGATCCCGATTGTCCAGCTTTGTGAGACTTCCTTTGTGTACTGGAACCTAAGATACATATCAGGCAAGTCCATCTTCTCTCCAACTTCCAAACTGACTTCCTGCTCGAGAGATATGGATGGCTTTACCACAGCAATTTGTTGATCCCAGGATAGAATAATTGGTGTCATGTAAGAACGGAATATAATTAATTTCAAAACCTTAAATTATATCAGCACCTTCTTTTGGTTTTGGTTTATTTTTTTTTATCCATAAGCTAACTAACCACTGTCTTAAGGCAGTGGTGCCTGTAAATTACTGGTTTTGTTTGACTCTTTAGATATATGTGAAAACTAGCACAGAATTGGAAGTTACTGTAAATGTCTGTACTAGTATTGTAGGTTTTAATTTCTATAAAAATAAACCAATAGCTCTTTAAAAGCTTATTTTTTCACAAGTACATTCTGTGTGGAAGACACTTTGCATTGTAATATTTTTACTGTAGTCTAACATCTGAAATCACTTGCTCTGGTACAGCTTTCACACTGCATGGTCATTTTATTATATTTTGGTATTGGCAATTTTACACATTGGGTGGAGGTAAAGCAGCTCCATTATGGGACTTACAAAAAGAGGGAAAAAGAGAAAAACGAAAAAAGAAAAGAACTACTGTTGTAGTTCAGTAGCATAGGGAAATATTTGTGGTTGGTCACTGTCAGGGTCTCCTATTTATCAGTACTTTTATAAATCTATGAAAATTGTTAAATTATTTTAGAAACAGTGCTGTAAATATGTCACATTTAATTGTCAATAAATCAGTTTGGGTAACTTAAAATAGCATCTTGTTGAGTTTCTTTGCATCACGTCAAGTATTTAATCAAAGCAATATATTCCTTTTCAGCATGTAAGAGATCAGATTCTCCTTTATCCAGCCGTAACATCTCTTTAATTCTTCAAATCTAATCAGGTTGTGTAGCCTAAGAATGAAATTGAATGGACTGAGCTGATTTTCTTGTGCTGTTCTCAGTTTCTTCTGTGGAAGTTTTACACGTTGTGCAGGGGATTCTTTCAGGTTACTCTTCCACTAAAGGAAGGGGTGATGCAGAGTAATACCAAGTTATTATTTGGAAACATTCAGGCACCATCTGAAAGGGGAAAAAAGAACAAACTGTATCATGCATTTTTCTGGCTTTATATTAATGCATAAGAGAGGTTCTCTCTCAGAAATGCTTTCCTGAAACACAGACTGTACACAATTAGCAGATTCCACTGCCACCACCTGGCTGTGCACTCTGCCCCTTCGCTGGAGAGGAAATCAAATTATTCTGTATGGCTACAGATTTAAACCCACTGTGTTAACATAAAATATTTACAGAAAATGGAGCTGCTGACTCTGCACTGCACATTCCTGGAGGCAGCTGCTGAGGAGTGATGCTCCAGGATCCAGTTTAATAAAGTGGAATATTCCTTAACCTCGTGGAATAACAGGATGTCAGCACCACCTAGGGGTCACACTCCAGCTTTAAAAATCAGTCCGGTGTAGTATTTGCTTTTAAAGTGTATTTCATACATAAAAAGTGATCTGGAGACTCCACTTGTTAAGTCACTGGATTGTTCCAGGTTGGGTTTTTTTTGTTTGTTTGTTGTTTTGGTTTGGGTGCAGTTTTTTGGGGGNTTTTTTTTTTTTTTAGGTTTTATAGCAAATATTATAATGGATGGAGAAATTATAGAGTGCACCTAATATGTTCACTCTGAAGATGTGGAACAGCAATATTACTGTCGTTTTAACAATTCCATATTAAATGGAGGTGAGAGAGCGGGAAGAAATGAAAGAAGGGGAAATTTGGATGGGGAATTCAGTCTAAAAGCTGAAATTAAAAAAGGCGAAGCCTTCTGTGCTATGTGTAGTTTTACCTTTTAATAGTTTCATTTAATGTCTTAATATTCATCTGTACTTTGTGGAACAGCCTATAAACTATTCGATGCTCCAAGCCCGTGAGCTGCTAAAGTATTTCTGAGGTCTTCCAATGGAAATACTGAAGGCAGCTCTCAGGAAGCGTTAAACCTGGATAATCCTGCCCTGTGAGTGAGTTGTGCCTGCCTGGATTTTTCCCTTCAGATTTTCTGTGCGACCTCTGAGGAGCAGAAACCGGCACTCACTTGTGAAGGTGCTACTAATGGTGTAGTAGTTGTTGAACGCTGCTCTTCCAAGTGTCACTTTTGACGCTGTAATTAGGGATCTGCATTTCAAACGAGTGCCGTTTTGCATATCGCTGTGCACGGTGAGCTCATATTGCAAGAATTTAAGCCACTCGGCCGCGCTGCATTCTCCCGGTGGTCACCGGGCACGCCGGGACACCTGAGTCACGTCTGCTCTCAACAACAGAGGGGTGTCAGCCGCCAGTTTGGGAGCAGTGCGTTTGTTTTGTGTAGATGACAAAGTTTCAGCGCTCGTTGTACAGTCTGCAGTGTAATACGTGCTCTCCTGCTTGTAGGTTTGCCCTCCGACAGGAAGGAAATGCCACCTGACCACAAAGACATACTTGGTGCAGATTAGCGATTGTTTCTCGGGGCAGGTCGCTTGGGTCCGTGTCAGGCTTTACAAAAAGCGCCCTGATGGTTCATTTAGTTTGTAAATTATGCCAGCAGTTAATGCTTGTCAAGCACCGGGGCTAGATTACATCTGGAAAAGAACGTGGAGCTTTAAATTCCCCGGTTGGCAGCCATTCTCTTTCAAAGCAATGGCATTTTTTCCTGTGTGTAGCAATGAATCCAGCACGGTTTTTTAAAAAAAGGTTTGTTTTTTCTTCAAGTTTTTGTAAGACTTCTCTTGTTACGTTAAAGTAGAGAAGTCCTGGGTTTTTGGGAGGTGGGAGTAGGGATGTTACATTTTTTTTCCCCGGAGAAATCTGAGAGGAAGCCATTGAGGAATGAAGCAAAATGATAATAATAATAATGAAGCAAACAGAATAAAGCTTTCTGAAAGTCCAAGATGTTGGACTTTGCTCAGACTATCAGCATTCCAACCTTCCCAAACCTCCTTCATCCTCTTTTCTGGCCGGGACCCTTCTAGACTCAGACTTTACCCTTTTTTCTCTGGCCAAGTGAGCTCTTTTCATCCTTTACTTGCTTCCCACCCTTTCCGTGTGTGCCCAGGTGCTCCGAGGGTCACATCGCAGGGCAGGGCGGGCTGGCACAGCGCCGCTGGATGGCACAGCATCCCTGGATCCCTGACAGCAGTGTCCAAACTCCCATACCTCTGGGAGAATTTCTAGCGTGTGATCTCTAGGTGGAGCCTCCTATCACCCAGTTCCTTTTGAAAAGTAGGAGATGAGATGTTTTAGCACTGAGTCTCTGGAGTGTGTTTTTCAGAGCACGTTCTTGGCCTTTCTGGTGGTTAATGTCTGCTGGCTTGGGGAGCTGTTCCGTGTCAGGTGGAGGAGAAATAATAATTTCTGGGTGTGCAGTGCCTCTCAGGTCTGTGGCACTTCTGCACAGATCACACAGACAATTAACAGATCTATTTGTTGGTAAGCTAATTTATTAGCCTTCCCAAAGACTTAGCTCAGTTACTCTGGAAAGCAGGATGTTAATTTTCAGGGTTTTGTGCACCTACATGACAACTATAAAACTAATACAAAATCTTATATTTTTAATACCCAACAGAAGATTTACATTCTTACCAAAAAGAGCTGATAGCGCTGGCTGACTTGTTAACAAAATACTTGTACACCTTTGCTCCCTAGAACGACCACTATCAAAGGGATGCCAAGATAAAAAGAGGCACAACCATCCACCGAGAGAGGATGACAGAACCTGGAGCATTCCCTCTGCCTGTAATCTTTTCCTGACTGCAGAGATGAGTCTCCAGTGGCTTGGAGCAGTGAGTTACCTGACCTCAGCAATGTGAGAGGAAAGCAGAGAGCCTTTGTGGGCTGGGGAGGATGAAACCCCACAATAACTCACTGATCTTTCAATATTTTGTTCCTACTTCCAAACAGGAGCTTAAAAGATCTTTTCTGAACAAAAAATTTTTTTTTTTTGGTGGGGTTTGGTTTGGTGTTTTGTTTTTTTTGGTTTTTTTTTTCTTAATGGGGGTTGTTTGCTTGTTTGTTTGTTTTTTACTAAAAGCAGTTCATCTTTCCTTAAAGACTTTTTTTTAAAATGGGGCAAAACCCAAACCAAACAAAAAGCCCCCAAGCTTATAAAACCCCAAAGCTTATTAAAAGTAGCCAATAAGCAATGGACAATTAATTAATAACTTGGAAACAGTTTACCATGATATCTATCCATATATATATATATTTGAGGGGATATATATATGTATGTGTGTATACATACATTAAAAAGATTTAAACTTGTAAACATTTTCCTAGACTTGTTAGAACTACTGATTTTTATATTAAGGCACTTTTCTGTGAATTGTTCCATTTTACTACTTGGGTCACTTCTGAAATCAGGTAATTCACCTGAAATCTCCTTTCTTGCAGAGCGTAGAAGTTATTGGAAAATAGCAGATGTAAAGACTTCACACTGGACCTTTACCTAGGAACATTGGAATATACATGATTCCCCACCTTCAGGTACTAACCAAGCAGTTTAGTAGGTTTTGACACAGTTTGATAAGTTTTTATGATGTTCTCTGGAACAATTTGAATTCTGGTGCTTGCGATGCTGCTTCTACCTTGCTCAAGTGGTTAAACTTTTCCTAGGAGAAAAGTCTTCGAATTATTTTGGATTAATGTAGTTGCTGACAAGCTCAACTCCTTGGTCGCAGCTCATCTAACAGTTAACAGCATTTCCTCCTGCCTAATGGGTTGTAAAGTTCATTAGCTGCTTGGTTATCGGCGCCTGATAAAGGTACACTTAAATAATTATAGATTGGGAGTCAGTTCAAAAGTTTAATCGGCTTGCAATTAAAAAAAAAAGGCTTTGCTCAGTTTCCAGCTCTGTTAAACCGTTCCCTCCCAGCTTTGGCAGGGATGCCCTGTCCTTCGGAGGGCACTTGGCTGTAATTAAACCTCTTTTCAGAGCACCTTGTATGTGCCCGAAGAGCAGATGGCAGAGAGGCCGCTGTCCATAGGTTCTGGCCGTTGCCCAGCTGCCGGATAAATGGGATCAGCCTGCTTGTGGGATGGTGGAAAACGATTTTTTTTTTTTTTTTTTCTTCTTCTATTATTATTTCGGTTGATTAACCTTCTGCTAATTGCTGGTATCCACCTCGCCCTGCGGCTCTGAGCATCCCGGGTGAAGCGGGGCCGAGCAGAAGGGTCAGGAGCATCCTTCCTCCCATCCCTCGGGGCCGGGAATGTCACGGGTCTCCGTGTGCGGGAATACCGGGCGTTCCCGGTGGGGATGCCTGATATTTGCATACATTTACATATAATGGATGTATCGCTTCACTCCTTCTACCACGGGACCTGCTGGGGGCCCCGCGCTCCCCCCATCCCCTTATCGGCTGGAAGCGTTATCGGCGCTTGCTTTGGATTGCTTTCCCGTAATTCCTGAGGTGGGGAAGCGTTCATCCCCCC
>VWZT01008032.1:1605-66471 GCA_013397055.1 Pachycephala philippinensis | reverse complement strand
CGGGCCGCCCTGCGGAGAGGGGCTGCAGTGCGTGGTGCCGCCCGGCGCCGGCGTCCCCGCCTCGGCCACCGTGCGCAAGCGGGCGGCCCCGGGGCGCTGCCAGTGCACCAGCACCGAGCCCGTGTGCGGCAGCGATGCCGTGACCTACGCCAGCCCCTGCCAGCTGCGGGCCGCCAGCCGCCGCGCGGAGCGCCTCCGGCAGCCGCCCATCATCGCCATCCAGCGCGGAGCCTGCGGGCAGGGTGAGGATGCGCGGGGGGATGTCCCGGGGTGGGGGGGGACGCGCGGAGGTTCGGCTCCATCGTTCTCATCCCGGCTCGGGACGTGGGTCCCCCCCGGCCGTGCTGCCACCGCCTCGAGGGGAGGAGGGACCGCGGAGAGGAGCCGCAGACGAGGCTTGGCCGCGGCTCAACTTTTGCGCTCCAGCTCGGCGAGAAGCCGGAGCAGGAATGCGGGGTGGCCGCGGCTGCCAAGTGCCGGGGGAAAAACTTTATACCCAATTTAAACTTATCTCCCACCCCTCGAGGGGTGATGCCGGGCTCGAAACTGGGTGCAAACCCCCAGAAGCGGGTACGGATGCGGACCCGGGGCCGGCTGTGCGGCTCCAGCAAAGTTTGGAGAAATAACTCGAGCGCGCTCCCGTCCCGGCTCTTTGTCACAGGGAAATGCCCCGGGGAATAAAGCCAGGAATGCAGGAGCCGTTCAGATGTGATGGAGCAAAGGGGTGGGCAGAACAGGCTGCTGCCTGCCTTGGCCCGGCTTAGCCGATGCGCTGTGATGATTTAATAAAAGACTTGCTGGAAAGGGAGAAGCCTGTAACAGCGTGTTAAGCTCAGCCTAGAGTTGTGTGTTTGTTTTTGTTGGGGTTTTTTGAGGATGGAGATGGCCGCCGATAAGTAACAATGCGTGGCATTTTTCCTTCAGCATTCTTTAGTTGTCAGTGCGGTCAAATCGAATGTAATGTGAGTCCTCAGAGCCGCAGGACGGATGCGAATTATTTGTAATGGGTCTAAAAAGGCATTGCTGGCTTACGAAACGGTGGCTCGGCAGCTGGAGAGGCTGGGCTGAGCAGCCCGGCGGAGTGTTTGGGCTTGTAGGAGCGGTGAGTGCGGGATGTGACACACGGCGGGGCAAAACCGTGCTGGGATAAGCAGGGGATGATGGTCACAAGATGCAGCCCCTAATACAGGCTGGATTAAACCTCTAAGCCAAGGCTGCGTATCCTTTCCAAGCCATTCAGCGCCATTGGGGGGTAACGTGTAAAAATTAGCATGAATTAAGTCTTTATTTCTGAAGTGTAGGCCCCTTTTAGTAAATCAGCGCTGTTTCAAAGAGGATTGATTCTTTTGGTATAGGTTGTGTCATTTCTGGACTTACTTTCTTTTAAAACACATCTTTTTCTACACTTAGCCATCATGTCTCCAGCAGAAAAACATTCCGATGTACAGCGGCTGTGTGTTCAGCTTGGGCCAAATCCCAATCCTGTGTTACAGACCAAGCTCACAGCTTTGGTGTCAATACAATCCATTTTTTGTATCCCTGGTTGTCCCCTCGGTGTCAAAGCTGAGTTGTGCTCCATGGGACGTTGCTGGCGTTTGCTGACACTGGGGACAATCAAACCTTTCACGCCACAGTTTCCTGATGCCCAGTGTAAGACAATGCCTTGTGATTTTTATTCTCAATTCATGAAACCAATATTGTTTTCTCAGCCTTTTCTGCTGAACGCTTGCAGAATCGGGGCTGTGTTTGAGCTGGGAGCAATACGTGCCTCTGGTGGGGGGTACAGAAAATGCACAGGCTGCACAGAGACCCTGTCTGGGAAAGCTCTGCTGTTGTAGATCCATCAGGAGTCATTCCAGACAATCATTTTGCCCTGTTGCACCTCTGGGACAAAAAGAAAGTGCTGGAGAAGCCAATCAGTAGCACATGTTTATCCCTGGATGAGAGCAAATATTGCTACCAGCAAAGCTTTTTGTTCATATGTAAAGAACCTGAAATAAAAAGGGATGGAAAGTAAAGCGCTTGAATCGATGTTTTGAAAAAGCATTGCCTAATATTTGGCTCCTTATAGTAGTTAATTTTTAATTTTACTTTGAGTTCATCCTTGGGAGTGCTTTTTCTACCAGGGGATTGAGTTGTCTTTGGCAATTTTTTTCGTAGTAACACACCCATATAAATAATTTGGTCAATACAACACAATGGCCCAGGGAAATGAGGGGATGGGGATGTAGAGAAAGCATTTAGAAAGCACTTTTTGTTGTTGTTTTTAAGCTTCACACCATTTCAGTTGCTGGTCAAGTACAATATTGTCTATATTGAATAAAATAGCATAAAACTTTTTGTCATATTCAATTTTCATCTATTACAGTCCACTCCTGGTGCTCGTTTTTTGCCCTTCAATGATTCCCAGGGCATCTCTCCAAACACCAGCTGCAGCAGAGGCAGGAGCAGGTTGTTCTGGGTCTGTGTGCATAGGGGGGGTGATTCCCTATGCAAAATGAGCCTTAAAAAACACAAACCCCTCCCAGCAGTGCCCAGCTGTGCTGTGGCCACGGGCAGCATAACCAGTGAGTGGTACCAATCCTGTTGTGCCCCTCCTGCCCCAGCCTGGACAGGGCTCCTGGGCTGCAGCTGTCACCAAAGAAATGTTCCCTTTCCATCAGAGCGTGAGAGATGTTGCCAGATGATGTTCATCCCTGCAGAGCCCGTGCTGCTGCAGCTCAGTGTGAGTTGATACCACTGAAAATACAAAGGCACAGAGAAGGTGAAGCTCCTCTGGGCAGAAACTGTGGCTGTGTCAGAGCATCCCACACCCACGAGCAAGGTCAGTGCCACGAGACCTCAATATCCAGTGGTGAGGTTCAGCACGCTGGCAGGATGTTTTCTTTTTCTTCTGCAAATATGTTTTTGGTGGCCTTAAATCCCTCCTGCTGACCAAGGGAAGAAGGCTCAACACACAGCTTAAAACAGGTTTTCTTCCCTTCCTCATTTTTCCCACAAGTGCTGGCAGGCGTTTTGGGACAGTGTGCCCTTCCCTTCACGTTGTGCTCTTCACACTGTAAAATGTGAACTAGCCTGGATTCGTCCTTTCCTCATTAACCCGAGGAAGGAGAACATTCCTTGTGGTTGCTCTCCATTTCTAACCATGTCCTGCCTGGTTTTGAGCTGGTTTTATATGTTTTCATGTTTTTATATTAGGTTTACTATGTCTAATGTGGTATCCAGTGACCTCAGCAGTGCTCAGCTTGCTGGCATCTGTCACAGGTGGCTCTCACTTCTGTCCCAGGCGTGCTCACACCATGATGTCATATCTGGGGTTGGATGGGAGCTCTTATGGTTTAGATTAAGCAGGTCCTTGCTGCTTGAATGCTTGGGGGGAGGCAGAGGTGAGGGGTAACTCTCAGTCTAGAGAGCTGTGTATCACTGAGATACAGACTTTGCTACTTCATCACCTAATTTCACAGTTCTAGAGACGGGGGAAGGAAAAAAAAAATCACTCAAACTCTGTTTCTTGCAGAGTGGCTGTGACTGTATTTTGAAACGCACCAGGCAAAACTGCATCCAAGTGACTCTGTGTAATTATCTGGCAGGAGAAAAGGACCTCTGCGGTCAATAACCCATTTGTCATTAACTGAGCCCTTCAAAAACAGCGTAAGAGTGAGCTCAGTGCAGCAGGGGATGGGAAGGAGATGGACCTGCCTGCATTCCTGTGCCTGAGCTGCTGATAGTGCTAATGGGCTGGCAGTGCTGAGCCTGGCAGGAATGAATAATCGGGGCAGGGAGAGAAACTCAGCCGGGAGAGCTGGGAAGGCTGGGAACTCGGCCAGAGATTTATCAAGAGGGAAGCTGATACTGTTGTTATGAGCAAGGCTTTCAGCTGTTTCCCCGAAGATAATAACAGGCACATGGTGGTGTTTTTATTATTATTATTATTTGTCTGTGAAGAAGTGTTGGGAGACCTTGGCAGGTTACTTGGCACGTGCCAAGTCTATTAAAAATGACCCAGGAGGACCAGGTTTTTGGGATCTGGGTGCTCAAATGAGCATTCCAGAGCTGTTAAATTTAATCTCTCTCCCTCAGTTGCTGTTTGGGTGGTCTGAACATGATTCTTTTCCGACTTTTCCTCAGTCTATTTTGCAGCAGCAGGAGAAGGGAGGCAGGGAAGGGAGGGAGGGAGAGAAGAGGCAGCTGAAGGCAATGGAAATAAATAGCAACATCTTTCCAGAAGAGAACCAATTCCCAAGTGTGGGATTAAAAAGCTTTTCCAGAGCCAAGTATTCAGCCCGGAGAGGAGGCAACTGTAAGAAGTGGTTTGTCTGAAGAAGCTCACCTTTTCCCCTCTCCACATCTAGATTTCCTTCCCGGGGAGCAGGCAGTAATTTTGCAGTCTCCAGACTTCAAACAGTCAAGCCAGTAAATACAGATTTGGAACAAGGAAAGATTCAATCCTTTCATCTTCTGGGCTTTGAAATTTAAAGGTACCTGTGGACTGGGCAGGAATACTTGAGGCCATGAGTAAGCAGCAGGAGTGTTGTTAAGCAGAGTTTGGATGTGAGGGAGGCAGCATACCCCGAGCAGATTTAAGGCTCTGCCGTCCAAGAAATAGGAGAAGCTGGAAAATATTTTTCAAATGTGAATTTACGGGTGCTTGGAGTGAAAGAAAGCAACGTCAGAAATAGAAACTGGGGTACTGCGGAACTTGACTGGTGCTGTAAATACAGCCATTCCTCACTCCCAGAAGCTGCTGGGGCCTCTAGGATCTCTGGCTGGACTTGGCAGTGAGTCCCACTGCCTTTGTAACTGGGCCCAAGTGAATATCTGACATTATTTTGGAGGCTGTGTTCAGGATGTAGAAAAAAGTACTGCATTTTGCCTTCTGGAGGCAGGTCATTGTGATTCCCAAGTTGGTTGTCCTGCTTCAAAGAGAAGAATGTAACTAAAAAATAAGCCTCCACTTCCCTATCTTACAGGGCTATAAAATAATTGATCTCATACTAACATGTTGACCTCATATCTGTAGATAACTGGGGAGTTATAACATCTTAAGCTTGTGAGACAGGGCACAGGTGACAAGTTATTTTAAAGTTCAGTGAACTGAGAAGATCTTTGCTACCGTATTTTAGCACTTGGAGATGAATTATGCAGCCAGGCAGAGCAGCTCTTGAATTTCTGGGTTGATATCAGGTACCCTGGGGCACTGGTAAGGTGAAGCACAGGGTTGGAGGTCAGCTGGGTTGTGCAATTTGTTACAAGTGTTCTGCCAGGAGCTTGATTCTGGAGGGAAAAAGTGGGAAAACAAAGCAAATGTGTGTGCCACGTGTGAGCAGATGGATTTTCCTCTGCCTTTCCTGCACAGCAGCCCTGCAGGCTGGCACCAGGCTGGTACCTGGCCCTGGCAGTGCCAGCAGTGGCGTGGCAATGCCATTAAAACTCTGTGTGCTATTGGTTAACCAAACCTTGTTCTCGTCTCTGTCATTTTTTCCCATCAGGGTTTCTCAGTCTTTCCATCTCCTCGTTCTTGTGGAGCCTTTTTTTTGGTGAGACATGGGAGAGGGATGTGCAGTGAATAGTTCCTGCATCCCCTTCTGCAGAACTGCTGCTAGAAATACCACAGGGACAGAGCTGTGGTGGTTAAAATGTTTCTGGTAGCCCTTGGATTTGCACGTATTTTTGTTGCTGGACAACTGATGGATAAAATAATGCTAATTAAATCTGGTAGCCATGCACAGAAGTTACCCAGTGGTCTAAAATTTGAAATATTTTCTGTAGCAGAGGGTAACATCAGGAGGAGCTGACAACATTTTCCCAGAGGCTTCTGTCATTGCCCCATTTCACAGATACTGAATCTAGGGCAGGGAAAGATAAAGAGCTTTGCTCAAGGTCAGCCAGCAGCAGAGCTGAGAGCAAACTGAGCTTTCATGAGTCCCTGCTCAGTTTTCTGCCCCTTGCCAGCATTGCTGCTCCATTTTCCATTACTTTTCTTTTCCATTACTCGATTTCCCAAACTTGCAGGCTGCAGTTTTGGCTTTGCCCCGCGAACAGCATCGATGATCTGTCGATCTGCATCCGCAGAAAGTCCTCCTGGAGGAGGGAAGAAGTGGGTGGACCAAGCACTGGGAAGGAAGAGAAACCCAAACAAGTCTCTCCCCTCCCACCATCCCACCCCCAAAATAAACACAACCCCCCAGGAATCTCATACTTCAACGTTTGTGGTGGTAAAGGGATGATTCACTCCTTTTTCCAGGACAGCACAGGCACTGTTTGGAATGTCTGCCCTTTCTCTATCCCTGGGTAGACCTCAATCTATGAAGGTAAAGCTTGGCTAACTCTTGTTTTCTTTTGTGATCAGACACTGAAAGTGAGCAAGCAGAAGCCACTTATAAATACGAACAATACTATGATGGGCCATAAAATAAAGCAGAATAGGTGTGTGGATAAAAATATCACTATTTAAATAGCTACTGTTGATGGGGGAGCAGTGAATATAATTGGAACTGTAAATATCTTTGAAAAATGCATCATTGAGAGGGTGAAATAGAAACCTGCTCTCCTTTAAACCTTCCATGAGGAGCTCCAGCGGCAGCAGGGTGCTGTGTGACAGTGGCAGTGCCACCTCCTTCCTGCACCTCTCCAAGTAGGGTGGCAGAAGGAACATCCACGTTACTCCAGGTTCATCTCCCAGCCACTCACTGATTCCTGAAGTCTACATTGAATGAAATCTGGGTGGTCTTGGAATGATTCTTGAGACAGATGTAGAAAATACTGCCAAAGGCTGACAGATTTTTCAGGCTAGTGAGGCTTTTGCAATATGGTTATGCTGGGTTTATGTATTGTGAAATTACAACACTCCAGAGTAGGAGGGGTGTGTATATTTTGCTACTGTTTTGAGGTTTTTCTATAGGTTTTTCTCTCCATATTTTTTCCTATAGATCTGATCCTTATTTGTATCAGCTCCATGTCGCTCCAAGTCCTGCCACAGCAAAGTGGTGAAATCAATGCCTTCTCCAGCTGCAGAAAAGCAGCATCTTGGGAAGCTTTTTATAGGCTTTCCCCTTAAGACAGTTTTTTTTTAGGTTAGAGAGAAGTTTAAGAAGCATGAAAACAAGAACTTGTTTTTATTCCCTGGTGTCTTCATACCAGGGTTCCTGGAAGTTGAAGCTAAGTCTCTCTTAAGCAGGGATTTCTTCTGAAGATGCAGTGCGAAACTTTCTCACATACTTAAAATGAGATCTTAATGGGTTTATAATTTTAAGAGGAATTCTCAAGATCAGACAGCTGCTGGTTACATGTGGGATATAGGAATTACCACATCGTTGGTACTCAATGGGCGTTTCGAGGTTATTTTTCTGGTTCTCTGCCTGCAGTGAGCTGGAGCTGGGAGGTAAAGCAGGGTGATGACCCAGCTTGGAAGGGACACAAACTGAGCAGGGCTGGAAAAAAGGAGAGGAGAAATTATTCCTGACTCATCTGTTGTATTTTCAGCCCTCTGCAGAGAACAGAATACATCCACTTTAACCTGTTGGCTGAAATATTCTGTTCCTCTGTCTGCAGGAAATGGGGCAGACTCTTCCATAACTACCTGACTTACATTTCTTAGTGTTTCCAGCTCAGACAGCGCTGCTGTTAATGACATTTTCGAGCTCAGCACTCTTTGCCCTTGTCCTGAATTGCTCTTCACCTTTCTTTTGTGTGTCTGAGCATCTCCCTGCTCATGCCACGCCTGGTGCCTGTGCAGGGCACTGCCAGAGCCCTGTGTCTTTGTCAGAGGGCTCCTGGCTCCCCATTAATTTGTCATTTTGACGAGCCCCTGCTCAGCATTGTATTAATATGGCAATGCTGCTGCAGGAACGGCGTGTTCCTGCTCCCGGGGCTGTGCTCCTCCTTCCCGGGGCTCCAGGCCTCCCTGTTTATGCACAAGCTGGGTTTCCTCCCACCTCACCGCTGCTGTTTACAGAGGGAATTGCAGTTTCCTGTTGCTTTAGATGGAGCTGTCGCTCCTCTCTGGATTCCTGCCCTCCCTGCTGACACCCACTTGCTTTTGAGCCTCATCAGCTCGGAAGTCTGGTGGCTTTTTTGCTCCTTGCTGCTGTAATTGTGAGTCTGTTTTGCAGGGGCAGCCAGTGCACTTGGTTTATAAAGGAATTTCTGGCATTCCTGAGAGTTTTTATATACATATTTTCTCCCTGTGAGGTTCTGCAAGGGTTGCTAAAGCCCGAGACTGTTCCGATCAGATAAAATAGGGGTTATGCCCATTTTAGAGATAAATCTAAGACACTAAAGCATAAATTGCTTTTCACAAGTTGCATGGAGATTGAGTAACATGGCTTGGACCAAGATGCACCCATCCAGGGCGTTCCTCCTTTGCAGAACCTTCCAGCCCTGTGCTCTGTAGTAATTCAGCAGCTGAGTTTTCCGTATCTGATTAACTTCCCACTTATTCTGCCTTGTAGGTAAGTCGTAGGAAAAGTTCCTGTTTGGCTAAAAATGTAAGTGTAAATCTGAAATTATATAGGAACTTCCTAGAGGAAAGCCGTGGGCATGTTACATGAAGAATTTGCCCATTGACCACTTTCAGTGGCAAGGACATCCTGAATTGCCTTGGTACTGGCTACCAAAGAGGTCTGATTCCCACTAAGAAAGAAGCTGGGCTAAAGAGGCTGGGCCGAAGTTCTCTGAAGGCTTTGCTTTGCAATTTCATTATCTTCAAACACTTTTTGTTGTTGTTTTCTTGTTTTATAGACACACAAGATCGATTTATGTGTATTTCTCCCCATGTAGCATGGTAATTCTTGCTAGCACAGAGTGGTTTGGGTTGGAAGGGACCTTAAAGACCATCTCACTCCAACCCCTGCCATGGGCAAGGACACTTCCCACTATCCCAGGTTGCTCCAAGCCCTGTCCAACCTGGCCTTGGACACTTCCAGGGATGGGATGTCAGATATTGGTAACATTCTTGTGTTGCCAATATCTGCTTTTACTTATTCCTACATTTGCATTTTCAATACGTTTCCCTTTTAAGCTCTGCTCAGGGCAAGAATTTATTTGTGGCCAGTAGCGTATCAGTAGAATGTCAATTAAAATGTGAAACTTTGTCACCTTTATTTTGTTACTCAAACGTGCTTTTGTTATATGAGTGACCACACACTGGTCTGAAAACAGCTCTGTGTTACCATTAATTTGAGAGCTGTTCTGTTCTATGAACTCTGTGTAGATTCCCTGTTTTGTTTAGCTTGGCAGCTCCTTTTGGTTTGTTTAAAATCGGTGATTAAAATGAATGGCTTTATGCTTTTGGATTAGCAGGGAAAATACAAAGTCCTTGTTGAAGGCTGCCAAGAAAGAATTGATCATCTAAATATTATGATGATGAAAATGGACTTTAGTTTCCCTTTGCACGTGTGCATTTATGCCAAAAAGCAATTTTACTTAAAATCCTCACTTTAATCTTGCAGTGGTTCTTGCTGCAGGAAATATTTTAAGTGAAGACCAGATCTGTGCAGTTCACTGTTTGGAGAGATTTCAAGCGTTTTATTCTACCATTATTTAGGGCTATGGAAATATTTTTGCTTTTAGGGATGCCACAGTAATACAGACCTTCCTCCCAGAAATCTGTGAAGTGTCTTGAGTTTCTCCATGGATTATGCAGGGGGAAAAATAACTGATGCAATAGCATCTCTATTAACAAGGTGCTGTGGTTTAGACCTCTCAAAATTCCCTCCAATGACCTAAGAGTTGCTCTTGAGCAAATTGCCTGTGACACGTAGAATGTTGTTTCTTATTTTCTTAGTGTTTTCATTGTGTAATACCCTTTTTTTGGTGAATTACACAATTCATCCTTGAATAGGAAGTGGAATATTTAGGCTTGCAGTTTTCTGTAACTTAAAAAAAGAAACTGTGGCAGCAGGTTCCCACACTTTTCCCCTTGTCCCTCTCCAGCAGTTCTTGCTGATCCCCCTGTTTCCAGTGAGTTGAGCACCTTTGCTGGAGTTTTTTGTCTCCGTAGTCAGAGGTTTGAACATTTTTATATGGCATGAATGGAAGTTTGTACAAACACCAGCGGCTGGAGTTTTATTTGGGAGGGTGGAAGTTCTCCAAGCAAAACTTGGTTTGTGGTTTGTGTCAGTAGTCACCGGTTCTGGCAGCCCAGAGGTTTCATGAGTGTTGGAGTCCTTTTGGTTTCATTCTGCAGAGAATCCCAAACCCAAGCTGTGCTTTCAAATCCCTTGTGTGCGTCTAAACATATTGTTGGGCAAGTGGTGAGTGCTGGAGGAAATAATCATCTATTTTCAGCAGCCTGGGTGCTTTAATATCTTTAGTTATCCCATAAACTGCAGCCCTTCAGTGAGGGTGGCACGGAGAGACTTGCTGGGATGTGCCTTTTTTCCCTGTCTTTGGGTCTAAAAGTCCCATTGAACGGGGTGATTGTGTTGGTCCCAGCTTCAGTCAGTGGGAAGGTCCTGGTGAAGGAGAGCAAGGAGAGCAGAACCCCCTTTTTGAAAAGGGGAAAACAGGTGAGGACTGGATGGAGAAAAGCCCCATATCTGACTGAGATGTGCCCAAAGCTTTGTTTGAAGGCCTGCTCTCTTCTCTGTGCCAAGAGAAGTCCAGGGCAGCAGACACAGCTGAAGGGGAGAGGTTACTTTGGTGAGATTCCTATCTCCAAAGCATCTCTTCAGTTTAGCTCAAAATAACCACCAAAAGCAGCGTGTGTGAGCTGTGAGCATCATTGCATCGGTGCCACTTTGAGTAATGACCTAACCAGAACCCAGATCTTAATTTGCTTTTTGGCTCCTCTTTGTGAAACCAAATTACTTCAGTTGTTTACAGCTGGGTGTGCTTTTTTTCATGGCTTGGTACTCTGTCTTGCTCTCCTAGCAGTCTGTTTACTGATTATTAGCCCTGTTAATGCCAGTTGGCAGAGATTTGCCTTTTCATTTCAGGGCTGGCAGCCAGCACACCTTTGAAGTCCTTGAAGAATTAGTTGCCTTGGGAATTCTTCATGCTGTAACCTATTTGTATTTTTTTTTTTTGTCATTAACCAAACTCACAACAATCATCTTTATAATGTCATTAATAAAGGTTTCTTAGCCGTGCTCATGGGCATTTAGGGCATTGTGCAATAGTTCAATAAAAACGTTACAAAACACAATAATCACAGCATATAAATAGAAAGAGGAGCAGTCTGGGAAGATTTGAACGTCAGAGCCTGAAGGTATTTAGGAACTAGAGCTTTATTCAAACCCAACTCTCAATGATTTAAAAACAAACAAAAACAAACCAAAACAACACCCCCCCCACCAAAAAAAAAAAAAATCCCCCCAAACCAAAACCCAAAACATAAATTTTCTGCTAGGGCCCTGAGCTATTGGTACAGCTGGAAAATAAATGTGTAAGAGAGAAGAGGAAAGTATATCTGGTGAAGTTCTCAATTTCACTGCTGTCTTCTACAGTGACTGGTAATGGCTGGAAACTGCCCTGGGGTGGTTGAGGAATGAGCATCTGCTCACATTAAATTTGTAATATTTGTATTTTTATGGCCATTTAGGCTTCCACGGAGTAGTTTGTGCCTAGTTCAAGTCTTAGGTAAAATTTCACACAGGAGTGGTTTCTTGTAGGAAAGATCACTGCATCTCTCAGCTCCCCATGTGTGGCTCAGTAATCCCAAAGAGCAATTAGCTCTGGCCAGCATTAATTATGTGCATAACATGCAAATGATATGCATGCTCAGTTTGGTCTCATTTTTTGCCCCCCATTATTCTTTATCTCAGTGATAGAAGAAATTTTCAATGTATTAATACTTCTACTACAGCCTTCAGGTTTTATGTTGATGATAAAGACCAGCTCACAGGATTTTTTTCGTTAACGTTCATCAATGGATTCATCAGAATTAGTGCTTTGACTGTTGTTTATTTGCTTTAAAAAGGTATGTTTTCCATTAAAATGGGCAGTGGTTCAAGAGCTGTTGCAAAACTGTGTTACACAATGCAGGAATTCCTAATACATAAGCAATAGGCAGGCGTGGCCAGCTGCTGTGAGCTTTTTGGGTCAGTATGCCATGAATTAGTATTTATTATCTAACTTTTCCAAAGTAGGAAATTCTGAACTTCGGTTTTTTTCACTCTGCAGTTTAGTTTGGGACTGCGTGAGGAGGTGGATTATCCACAAAGTACTGTTGCCTCTGAAATCCTGGCTTTTGTAGGCTCCAGTTCCAAGGGAAGGCAGCTCAGAGGTGGAGTATTAGCAGTCTCACCATGTACAGCCTGGGCATCCTTTTTCTTCTTCAATGGCTAAAAGCAAAAAAGATTGAAGGCATTAAAAAAAGCTGTGCTTTTCCTGTGCAGTTCCCTCACCCGTGGAGCTCTCTCTCTCTTTTTTTTTTTTTCCCAAGGGCAGGATGTGACCTTTGGATGTCTACAGCAGTGCAGCTGAGATGAAATCATTTTATAAGCAGTGATCACAAAGCCTATCGATGGATGCAGCGGTGCCCTGTGGCATTTCAGCCCAGCACCACGTTAATCCCATCTGATAATCTGTCCAAGCACCTATTTAATGCAAATGGATAATTCCAAACTGCATTTCTTGTTGTAGCAGTTTTCCAAAACTATCCCTGTTATAATTTTCAGCGTCACAGCAATGACTTGTTTGATACCGAATACTTCCAGTAGGGAATATAAACCCTTTGGTAAATTGATATTTCTCAATCAGCAAGCCCTTACACCTCTCTGGGGTGGAAGCCCAAGGGCAACAGCTCATGTGTAAATCAGAAAGCACTGAATGCTCTTGAGGAAGACAGCAGGTGAGGACAAAAGTTTCCTGATCGATGTTGCTGCTTCATAAAGCAGATAAACGTTTCCGAAACCGCACGGCGGATTTTGTGGTTACTGCTGGGGCTGCTGCTCGTGACTGGCTGCATATAAAAGCCCTTGAGATGTTTCACAAGGTGTAAATAAGAAAAAACCTGTTCTTGAGTGACAGATAGTGTTTGGGTGGAGTGTGCACCCCTCCCATGAGGGCAGCGTGTGCTGGTTGGCATTGGAAGTCACCTAGAACATGTTTGCCCCTGAGTCAAAGCAGTGTCTGGCTGGTGTTAAAAGCAGTGGCATTTTGTTCCCAAATCATTATTGCCTCCAGTGTGTACTTAAAAATTTGCATGGTTTTCCACTCCGGTTTTTCCAACAGCGAAGGGCATTCAGGGTTTCGCTGTTGGGATGGTTTTACAGGATAGTCCTTGGTGTCCTGTGATTCTGCAAATAAATCGTCCTCTTACACCCTCAAAGGCACTTACAGCATCCACAAGCTGCTTATTGCTTTAATCTCCGCACGGATTTAGAAGCCAAATGGCAAAGATGGATGGGAGCAGCACAACAAATTAATGCTCCTCTGAAAGTCTGTTACAGGCTTGGCTTGTGCCTGGATAACGTGAGATGGGTGCACTAGATAAAACTGAAATGAAAACAAAGGGTGTTTCTCACCTCTAAAGGAATACAGAAGAACTCTTTGGGGTGTTTGCAATTTGCATAGTTGCTCCCGGTTTTAAAAAGGAATGTTTTGGCCCTGAACTGCCTGAGAGGGAGAAGCTGTGTCAGAATTGTGAGTTTTTCCCAGAGATTTTTAGCCATCTCTTGGTGCAGACAGGTTTTCTGTTGGCCACAATGGGAGCTGGGTATCGAGTTGCTTTTGAAAATCTCCCTGAATACTCGGTGACCATGAGCTTTTGCTGCAGCACTGCCCAGGAATGCAGAGCTTTGTGGTCCCATTGTCCTCGTGTGTTGCTATATCTATTTTATAGCCCTGGGGGTGGCTCAGTAACCCCAAAGCAGGGTGGGATCCACTCCTCCATGGAGCTGATGGACCTCAGTGGGAAGGATGCCTTGGGTAGGGGTGTGTGGAGGGTTTGGAAGGTGCTTCCACGTGTGGTACCAGGCAGAGGCTGCTGGGTCGGGCAGTGTGGGGACACTGGTGGGAAAGGAAGCCCAACCTTGTACCCGAGTTAAACTTTCTCAGCAGCTGCTGAGGGCTTGCACTGGGGTCAGGACCTCGGTGTCCTCGGCATTTTACAAATGCAGCAGCCTGAGACTTCAAAAACCTCCAAGAAGGCGTATTTTGGCAGAGGAACAGAGCTCGTTTGTTTAATCTGAGAAGACCATACAAGCTAAGTAGACCATCCAGAAAAGGAGAGCGGCAGTGGAGGCATCTGAGTACAAAATCCCTTTCACAAAGGGAGAGTGGGCGGTGCAGACAGGGAATAAACCCTGTGCTCCTCCAGTGCCTCATCCCTGGGCACCACAGTGGGATGAGCCCATGCTGCCCCATGGCCCAGTGGGGTGCACTCCAGACCAGGAGGTTTCATGGATCATTTTTCCTAAGGATAAAGCACTCCACCTCTGTGCAGAGAGGCAGGAGGGAAATCTAGGGCCTGGGGTCATGCTGCAGATGACTTTTAAGGAAGGGAAAGATAGCCACTTGGAGCTTTTTTTAATTCAGGTGTTTTGCAATGACCCTCCCGCAGTCACTTGAAGAACTCATGACATGTCCTCTGTTTCTATTTCAGGCCAAGAACATCCCAACAGCCTGAGGCACAAATACAACTTTATTGCAGATGTGGTGGAGAAGATCGCTCCTGCTGTGGTTCACATTGAATTATTTCGCAAGTAAACAAGATGCCCAGTCTTGATTTTTTATTTTTTTTTTAAATATTCTTGAGAACAGCTGCCAGGGTGCCAGAAATGTTGATTGATGCTATGAAAGAGCAAAGAGGTTTTGAGATAATAAATATTTGTCATGCTTAAGAATTAAGGATAATTTAAGAGCCATGGAAAAAAAAATTAGTTAAACTGATGGATGTGCTTTATCTTCTTAATGAGAGTAACAGCAGATAGCTTAAAACATTAAAACTCACCAAACTCCTTTTGGCTGTGTGTTACTTGGAGTGATTTGTGACCTTCCAGCTTTTTTACAGCAGTAAATGTTTTATTTCCCTTGTCTTTTAGGCTTCCTTTTTCCAAGAGGGAGGTTCCTGTGGCCAGTGGCTCGGGGTTCATTGTCTCTGAGGATGGGCTGATAGTGACCAATGCCCACGTGGTCACCAACAAGAACAGGGTGAAGGTGGAGCTGAAGAACGGGGAGACTTACGAAGCTAAAATTAAAGACGTTGATGAAAAGTCAGACATTGCACTAATTAAAATAGATTCTCAGGTGAGTCGTTCAAGCAAGACACATTTTATTCCTCTTAATTTAACATCCTCCTTTCCAAAAACTGTTGCTGATTTTCAGGTTTGAAGGAAAAATCAAGTGGTTTACTGGGCTGGGTTGTAGAGAGTATATGAACTAGGTGGATACATATATTTAAAAGCTGGGTTTGTGGGTGGTAGTGGTTAATTTTGTCACCTCAGTGTAGTGAAAGTATTACATAGTGCTTTTTTATGCATCCTCAAAATAATAAACAACACCTCAGTTAGCTGGCTGGTTTGCACATGCTTTATCTGATAAAACTCTATCTCAGAGAAGAAATGAGGGTGTTTTGCTTGTGTTAGTCTGTTTTGAGTGCCTGTGTTGAAGCCACAAATTGCTCTTAGAGGATACATTTGTCCCTCGCTGATGTAGATATTAAAATGGAAAATATCTTGGGGAGCATCCTGAGCATGGAAATTAAGCCAGCTTGGAAAGATGCGCTTACACTGCAAGTGGCTTTCTGATCAGCTTCCCATCCATACTCTTCCTCCATATCCAATGTTCCTCTGTCAGCATTATTGTGCCTCCTGCCACAGCAGGAAAGCTGTCAGGAGGTTCTGCACGCGTAGCAAGTGGAATATTGTGTGGAACTGCTGCGTAATGGAGATGCAATGAGCTGAACGTGGCTGTTTGGGGTGCTGCTGGTGCTGGCTCCCCTCGTTGGGTCTGTCAGTTAACAACCTCCAAGTTTAACGGGCAAGAACATTTCATTTGAAACACATGACTCAAAAATGTGTAGATCTTGCAGTGTTGTTTTAGCTCAGACCTATTCCCCAGCGAGGTCAGAAGTGTTTGTGCCAGAGTTCACGACTGAGTCAGACGCCTAGCACAGAACTCTTGGATGACCCGAGGTATGAAGTGCTCCTGCTGCTCCCTTGCCACCTTTATCATTTAAAAGCTTTTCCTTTTTCTTTAAAAGCCTCTTAACAGCAACCAGGCAGAAAAACTGAACACAATGGTCTTGCTCTGTTGTTTTTTCTCTGTTTTCATGGGATCGCTTATTTTCTCATTTTTATCCTAAAATAAGCAAAAGCAGTAACAAAGCAAAGGGAAAGATCCCCCGGATGAGCACTGGTATCTCATTAGGATGAGCAGGATGTGGCAGGGAGTGAAGGGCAGCTGAAATTGGAAGCACAATATGATGAGGAGAGCAGACGTGGTGAGAAAGAGAGGACTTGGAGCAGCAGGAAGCTGAACTTCAGAGAAGAGAGGTGGCAGTCAGAGAGGAGACACTGAACTGATGTGATGGATCATTTTTAGGACTTAGGAGAAGAGCCTGGGCTTGAATGTTATTTGATACCCTAAGGAAATGGCTCCAGGTTGCCCTGGGAAGCTGCTTGTGGGAAGGGAGAGAACCTGGAAGTCTGGAAGGAGCTTGGAAAAAAGGAAGTGCAGCCAGATGAGCTGCTTGTGGTGGAAACCACGGCTCAGCAGGGCTGGAGTTGGTCTGACATACCCTTGGAAGCATCTTATCAGCTGTACAACCCAGTACCTTGGGTATGGTTCTCCTCCTGGCCTTTCCCACTGCAGCTCAGGATAATTTTGAGAAGACTTGGGAAAAATTTGATGGGATGGGAGACCCAGATTTCCAGCCAGCTCTGGTAACATGGCACTGGGAAATCCCAGTCCAGTGTGAGGCCTGAGGCACCTCTGTTCACAGGACAGGTGGCTTTGCATCTGAGAATTAAAACCACAACATTTTATGTGTTCATTAAAGTTAAAATGGAAACACAGCTGAGAAATTGATTCTCAGACTGAATTTTATGGGACATTTTTATACACCCTCTCAAGTTCAGTGTTTGAGCTTTCCTTTTTGCACTGAAACCCCTTGCAGTCATTCAGATGCATAGAAGGCTTTTTAAAATCACACGGGTAATAATTTGTTGAATTTGAAATGTATTTACTGGCTAAAGAAATCAATGGGATGGTACAAATGACCCTTTAAAAATCTGGATATGGCATGGAAACCATCCCCAAGAATTTTTCTGAAGTAAGAGGCGAAGTTCTTAAATTGGAATAAATTATTTGAAGGTGACATCAAAGATGCAGAGGGGTTTTTTTCTTCTTTTTTTGTGTGGCGTGTTAAGGCAGGATCTGAAGGGTGAAGAATGCTCTGTGGTTAGGAACAGAGCTGGGCTCCTGTATGGGATCAGGCTGTCAGCTGGGATTCCTAAAGCTGCTCAGATTTTGCAGCAGCCTGAATGCTGTTTTTCTTTAAGGTGTGAACATCTGGTCAAAGGCATTACCAGAACTAATTTGGCTTTGCTGAGTGCAATAGGAAATGAAAGAGGGTGCTAAAATCTGGGCACCAGTGCGGATGAACCGTTTCCCTGATTAAATTCTTCTCCGTGGAAAAACATCTCGCAGTCAATGAGGAACAGAAACCTTGGAGCAGTTGTTCCAGTCCTAAAATATTCTTGTTTTTACAGTCTATAAAAGAGAGCAGCAGTGCTTCTCATGTCTGTAGTGACACCGAGCAGTTTGCTGGGGTGTTGAAAGTAGGAAGTAAGATTGGAATCAATGTGGTAGCCATGAATCCAATCTAAATATCCTTCCAAGTGCAAGGAGGAGACCACAGCACTAGAAAGGAACAGTGCAGTTGCAGACAATTTGGATACGAACATGCAAAATTTATAAGACTTCCCTAAAAAAAATTGGATTTTGGCAGCGTAGGCAGGGACTGGTGAAATAAATAATCTGTCCTGCGTGGCACGTGTGATACTGCAGCGAGTGTGAAACCCATCAAAACTATTGCACAACACTCCAAAGGGAGCAGATGCTTTTTTGCTGGCAGAGCTGGATCATGGGATTCATCTCAAGGCAAATAACTACCTTGTTAAATCAGAATGTGTGATACAGCTGCTGAAAAATAAACACCAGGAGGAGGGGAGGAAATTTCAGGGTGGTTTAATGGACAACATCAGGGTTAATGGGGGGCAGAATTATAAAAGAACCCAACCCAAATGGAAACTGGAAGCCCAAAGTAGTGAAAGATGGAGATGGCTTTTGCCTGCAGACCCTTTTCACCCCTGGAAATTGAACTCTGCCCACAAAAATGATGTCTGTGGTTTGGCACCGAAGGGAGGAGCACGGTGAATGGCTTCATTTTGAGGTGCTTCTTCTTTCTACGTGCTTAAAAACCAGCCATGAGACACTGACTCTGAAATCACACCTGTGTCATGGAAGACAGGCCAGCTCCTGATGGTTTTTGTTCCTCAGAGTGGCCAGCTCCTGGTTCTTTACCCCAGACAGGATTTGGCACCGTGTGCTGCAGCACCAGTGGGGTTGTGACCCATCTCTAATTTGTGGTGGCGTTTGAGCCCTTCAGCTGAAACCTTCAGCTTCAGGTTCCTCCTGCATTTTATTAATAAATGCTTAGTTTGACACTTTTAAATCAACAAGACCTCCTGCCCTCGTTCCTCTGGTGGTTTCCTGAGGCAATGAGAGTCTGTACCTTTGTGGTCAGAGGGGATTTGCTTTTTACCCCGTGTGTACAAACTGGAGCAGGCAAAAAGCAAACTCTTCTGTTTATGCATCAATATTTTAATAGCCCACATTTTGAGAAAACAAACTACTTGGACGCCAGATGTAAGTGGCTTTTCTAAAATACTGTTTCACTTTGAAATCTGTCGCTGAGTAATAGGTTGCTTCCTCTTGAGAGCCTGAGGAAGCCCACATATTGCTTCCAGAAGCCTTCAGGACCCATAGAAATGAAATAGCTTGTAAAAAGCTTGGATCTTAACTCCTGTTTATTCATCAATTTAGGCAGCAGTGGTTTCCTGCCATCTTCAGCTCCTGGGAGCCCTCACTATGGGGACAATGTGCTGGTCCAGCTTCCCATGCAGCAAAATACACATCCCCAGAATTTTTTTAATGACTGTTTTTATTTTATTTCAATTTTTTTTTAAATTATAATTTCATCTGTATTTTATTTTTAAGGGAGAACATCAATCTCTTGCCAGGCAATTGAAAACCTGGTGACATATCAAAACAACACTTCATCCTTTTCTTCTTTTTTTTTCCTGCAAGCTTCCCATGCTCCATATTTAGATAAGGAGACTAAGTTTTGCTTTTCTAACTATAGATAAAAATACTTTTGGAGGCTTGTAATGCTTTCAGCTTGGGTTTTTCGTTTTCTTTGGCTCTCTGTCAAGCAGTTTCTAGATTGTAGATGATATTCTACATTTTTATACGCTCATGGCTGGTGTTTTTATTTTGCCATAACGTATTCTGAAAGCTGAATATTTGCATTAGTCAGAACAGAAATGCAATTCCCAGGACAGTGGCATGTTTTGCCAGAGTTACACTTACAGCTGAATTAGTGTTCCAAACCAGCTTCTGTACCTTTCCCACCTAAAAATAAAAAGCATGAAGGAGATCTGTTGCTGGTTAACACAAATTGAACTCAGAACTTTTGTCTCCTCTTCATCCATTTATTGAACTGCAAAGTGCTTCCTGCAAATTCCTGACTTTCCATCCACAAATGAAGGGGATTACAGAACAGAGGAGGGATTTACTTGCTTTCTGTGCCAGCACAGAGACACATTCACTTATTTCATGGATGAAAAGGTTCAAACCAAAACACCTCCTGGTTATGGCCGCCTGTCTCTTAGTTTCCATTTCCCTGTGGCAGTGGCTGTGCCTGGTGGTGGTTTTGTGCTTCTCCTCCTTTAGTTTTGGAGCTGTTTTATTCAGATTTCACTTATTTTACCTGACTCGAGTTATGCTGCTCGTGTACATCAGGTGAACATCTGCGCTGGCCCTGCTGGGGCTGCACCTGGAATCCTGGGGGCAATTTTGGGGCCCTCACTGCAAGAAGGACATGGAGGGGCTGGAGCGTGTCCAGGGCAGGGAACAGAGCTGGGGAAGGGTCTGGAGCCCCAGGAGCGGCTGAGGGAGCTGGGAAAGGGGCTCAGGCTGGAGCAAAGGAGGCTCAGGGGGGACCTTGTGGCTCTGCACAACTCCCTGACAGGAGGGGGCAGCTGGGGGGGTCGGGCTCTGCTCCCAGGGAACAGGGACAGGAGGAGAGGAGACTCAAGCTATGCCAGGGAAGGCTCAGGGTGGATATTGGGATAAATTTCTTCATAGAAAGGCAGTGTTGGAATCCCCATTCCTGGAGGGATTTAAAAGCTGTGTGGGTGCAGCAGTTGGGGACGTGGGTTAGTGGTGGCCTTGGCAGTGCTGGGTTAATGGTTGGACTGAATAATTTTAGAGGTCTTTTCCAACCTAAATGATTCCAAATCATCCATAGATTATTTCTATGATTCCCTCTGGCTCCTGGCTGATGGTGCTGGTCTCTACCTCTCCTGTTCTCTCCTGCCACAATAGCTGTGACCTATTGTTGGATGGAGCCATTTCTTGTGGTGGTGTGCAGCTCTCCACGTCGTGGGAGTTGTGTTTATCCAGGGCTTGAGTCAAATCCATATATAAAAACGTCTGAAGCCCTTTGGGATGCGAAAGGCTTAAAATATTAACCCTAATTAATGGCTCCTTCTCTGGCTGGGTGTAAACAGTGAGTCATGTGCCACTTAGGGGTTTGCATGTTTAGTCCTATTTCTGTGTGCTTGCAGAATGCCTGCCTGCAGATTTGTTTTATTGAGTAAACACGGATCCAGCAGAGCCCCAAGGCTTCATCAAAGGAAGAATTAGAAAAGACAGGGGTAGAAAAGACATTTTATGTTGCCCAAGGCCGTGCAGTGAGTCACGGGGAGAGCTGGGTTTGGGTGCTGGGTGTTCCTGGCTCCCTGTGCTTGTGCTGCAAGGCAGTTTTAATTAACTGCTGTGGCAAATGTGTAGTTAAATCAGGAGAATCACGAGGTGGAGTGGTGGTTATGTCATGGCCATCAGACATGATGTAGAAATTGAAGAATGCACATTTATTAAGTATGGTTATTAAGGGCCCTGAACTCACACTCATTTTACAAGGATTCCTGAACTTCCCCGGGATGAGCTTGCCAGTGGAAGGGTGTGAGGGCACAGACTGGGTGTTCTGACACGATCCTGGTTACAACACTGCCATAAATGCCTCCTCTCGAGGGCTGCAGAAGGATGTTTTTCCCACTCCATCATGGGATTTTAATAGGTTTTATATCGGTTTCATTTCAAAACCAATTGTACGATGTAAATAAATACTGGAGTTTGTCTTGGATTTTTTTACAATGGAAAATTTAGTACTGAGTGTGGCAATGTTTTAAGCTATTTTAGAGAGAACCCCCCAAATTTAAAGCCACTACAACACATATATTCATATTCGTAATAACCAATTTTTCATGGCATTGTTTTGTATATATAAAAATATATTTCCATGCAGTGCTGTCAGTGTGCTCTGCCCCACACCATGAAATCACAAGGAAGAGAGGACACGTTTTCCAACACTCTGTTTCATAATATGTGCAGGACAAGGCAGTTTTTGCACTGGATTTGTTTCTAGCAAGGGGAAGGTTAGCCAGACTTTCCAGAAGGCTGTTGAATCACAGGGGTGACCTGCAGCCAATCCGTACAGCATCAGAGTTTGAGCTGAAGCCTGGCTAGGCACAGGCCTGAAAACTCAGCACAGTCAGAATTGTGTTAGTCAGAGACCATTCCTGTGTTTTCTCTCTGCTGCCAGATGCGATTTTGGCTTTGTGACTGTTGTTACAACTCAGGAACTTTGTATAAATCTTTAACTTTGTACACGACCAGCCTTTTCTTTTTTTTTTTTCTGTTAACGAAAAATAAAAATTATTCTGTTTTCTTTTGCTTGTTTATGTTTCATTTGCTGATAAATGTTCTCTTCCTCTGCAAAGTATCCATGCTCAGTGCACTGGGATACAAACAAAAGCCACTTTTTTGTCTCGTGTTGTGGTTTTGCTTTTTTTTTTTTTTTTAAAATAAGGAAAAACAGTGCCAAAAAAAGATGCTCATCTTGACCAATGACATCTTGCAAACACGTGCTACGTAAGCTCAATAGCATCTGCTCAGAGGAGGAAGGGCCAGGGTGCTCCCTGTATCCAAACAATACCCATATGGGGCTGTTTGTGCTGCACTTCCCAGCACAGCTGATCGGAGCTGCCTGGTTCCTGCTGCCCTGGGTGCATCCCTTGGAGCCAGGAATGTGGGCTGGGAGCAGGGACTGCCCTGGGTGCATCCCTTGGAGCCAGGAATGTGGGCTGGGAGCAGGGACTGCCCTGGGATGCTGCTGCTGCTTCTCTGCAGTGCTGCAGATGTGGCAGGGAAATGGGCAGAGCTGCTGGATCCTCGCCAGCACTGAGCCACAGCTGTGGCTGGGTTTATCTGTGGCACTGATAAGGGCTGTATTTTATGATTATTATTTAATAGCAGGGCACTCCTGGTTGTGAAAACTTTCCCTTGAAAGGTGCCTAGACATGGAAATGTTTTCCTCTTTCCTCTGCTGCCTGTTCTTGCAGCTCTTGCAGCTCACTCTGTTGAACAAGCAGTTGGTTTAATTATTTTCTCGCTGTCTGGAGACTGAAAGATAAGTTTCCATAAAGCATCTTATCCTGTCTGGGAGCTGGCAATGAATTTTATTGAAACAATCTGCTCATCTGAGTAAAATGTCCCTGGTGGGATTGTAACAAAGCTGGATAAAGGATACACAAGACCAGTCTTGTTAAACATTAAAACCATAACTTCTGTATCTGCAGCAGCATATAGTGATAACTGGTGCCATTATCTTTTACTTTTTACTTTGCAGGCATTGTCTATCTTTTAGGGCATTTGAAATAAAACTGTAGGTGAAAAATACAAAGTGATGGGCATTTGGGTTAGTTTATATTACTGGTTTGTTGTCCCTAAGAATGACTTATTAATATAGAATTTCAAACTGCTGGGAACAAAAGACCCCTAAAGAGGTAGCAATTGGTTTCCAAATTAAACATGTAATACTTTCCCTTTTTGCCAAAATTGAGAGTTTTGAAGTAGGTCAAGCTTGGAGGAAAGCTAGGTACAAGTTAGCTTTGCCAAGCAAAAGATAAATGCCTCCGGACTTCTGTTTTGATTTTTGGGTTCAGTAACCTAATCCTCCAAATCCTGTATTTATATGTGTCCAGGTCCATTGATGCTAATAGAAATAGTCTAGTGACAAGATTAAATATGTAGTTAAATTACCTGGGGAGGGTCAGGATTGTTTAGATAATAGATAAACCAAAAATATTTAAAAACTTGTCACATCACTGTAAGTGTGGAGACTGACTTTTGAAAGTGTGAAGAAAGGGAGAAATGGCACTCCATGTGTATCGCACAGGGTGGTGGTAAATCAAAAAAAAGTATTTATTTGAAGTACGATCTGTTTCAGAACAGCCTTGATTCATTGGCAAGAGTGTGTGGATCCAACCTTCCCTCCCTTTTTTATTTTTAATTGCTGTATGAGGCAGTGTTTGCTGGATTTTAAGAATGTTTTAGTGGGAATGTCTTCAAGAACGTGATATTTAATATGTTTAGAAGTAAGATCTTGAAAGAGAAGTATAATGGTATCCCCTACTGTCATAACAGAAAAATCACATAAAGTGTTAAAATCCTGCCATCTTCAGAGGAAGACATCGCTGTATGTAGGAGGCAATATAATTATTTAGAAGAGATGCTTGATTAAAAGAAAGTAAGATGAAACATTATCTGGCGTCTTGTGAGAATATAAACTGCTTTTAACTGTACACGTCCATGTTTAAAACTCTTGGGCTGTTGCTTTCATGATTCTTTAGTGTTCACTCTCAAACAATATCATACTTTTACTTCAGCAGCTGTTGACTAATTATTTCAAGAAGTGTTGGAAACGGCTCATTTCTAGTATCATCAGATGTTTGCTTTGTACAGCAGAGCATAAATATTCCTTTGGTCTTTTAATTGTTCTTGATTTAATGGGTACCTGTTGTGGAAAAAGTTCTACAGTGTAAAGAGCCCACACTTCAGTGCAGATGCCCATTGGGATGTTTCTGTACCAACCCACACAAAACACTCAAAGAAAACAGAACAAGCGAAATCCCTGAGGGATAAAAGCCTCTCTCTTTTCCTCTACCCTATGAATGTATTCATCCTTCCGTAACATTTGTTCTGCCAGAGGAGCAGCGTCTTAACATTTGAATTTTTCTTCTCTCTTCTTTTTTTTTTTTTTGTTCTATTTTTACTTGCAGGGTAAATTGCCAGTTCTTCTGCTTGGTCAGTCTGCAGACCTGAGGCCAGGGGAGTTTGTGGTGGCCATTGGAAGTCCCTTTTCCCTCCAGAACACGGTGACCACGGGCATTGTCAGCACCACGCAGCGCGGGGGCAAGGAGCTGGGGCTCCGCAACTCCGACATGGACTACATCCAGACAGATGCCATCATCAATGTACGTCCCCTCTGAGCCTGCTGCCTCCAGCCTCACATTTCTGCAGTAGTTGCTTTGAAAACCCCTCCCGTGATACCATTTTTAGGAGCAGGAGCATGGCTGGCTTTTCGTTTTCTCTCCGTGTAAATGTGGACATCTGCGCCGCACTTGGTTGTTGTTTAGAAAGCCCCCAAGGAGCCACACCAGGCACAATATCTGCCTTCACTTCAAACTCCTCGCAGGATTTTAGGGAGGAGGCAATATTCTCTGGCAAATGAATGTCTTTTCGAAATCCATCTTGTTTTGTGAAAAAGAAGCCAAGCTTAGTTTAAGGGTTCAAGTTTGTTTCTGCATTAAGGCGAAACAATAGTTTTTGTACTTCACATCTTGGCCTTGTAAGAAATTGTCGCTAACAGCTCCCAGAGCTGTCCTAAAATCTTCTCAGTTTCTAGTGTGGCACTAATAAAACATTAGGAAAACCTTGGCTTTCTTAACTTACTCTGGCAAGAGAAGAAAAACTAAGCATTTGCAAAGCTCAGCTGAAGTGGGTGACGTTAATGTGCAGTTTATGTGTTTGGCTGTTTAAGACTGTTCTATTGCACATATTTAATAGACAATGGAAACAGTACTACAGAAATATTTCAAAAATTTATGTTTTGCTTGCAACAAATTAAGAGGTAAATACTAAAGCGTGTTCTTAACTTATGTTTATTTTCAGTATGGGAACTCTGGAGGACCCCTAGTAAATCTGGTAAGAGTTTCTCTAAGTTTACTTAGCGTCAAGCTTATTGCTTTTTAATTTAAAAACAAAACAAAATACCCCACCCAAACCAACAAAAAAGCAAACTCCCCCCACCAGATATGTGATTCAGAGCTTTCAATATCTGGCTGACTACACAAAATTCACATGGTTCTTGCTAATCACTTGTCTGTGTTTATGTTGGCTAAAGGCTACATTTGGATTTCAATATTTAAGATGTTTATGGTTTGCATAGTTTCGAGCAAATGTAATTTTTTTTTTTTTTTTTTTTGCTCAAGCCTTGCAAAAAGCAAAAAGCACATTTTACAGTGAGGTGTCTGCCCTTGCTGTTTACCCTGCAGCTGGCAATTCTTTTCTTTTGCACATTGAAATTCAGCCTAATGTTTCTAAAATGTATCTACCCTTTAATTTTGAATGACACCAAAAAATCCACATATTTTCAGGATATTAGGGTTTATTTGCCAATATTGTAGAATGAGCTGAAGCAGGTTGCAAAACTGGATGAGAGCTCTCAGGCCTCCTGGGGGTGTGTGGGGTTGAGTCCTTGGGAGGCACGGCACAGACTGAAACTCAGAACTACTCAGAGTTTCTGCCTTGGAGGAGATTTGGCAATTTTTTTTTTTTCACCCAATTCACAGCACACATTCAGTCCCACTTAACCTTCACTTTAAAAAAAGAAATTGTGGTTGGATAGTTTTTATCTGGGATGAACCAGGGAAAGAAACTGCTGAGATTTCAGAAGAGATGACATCAGAGATATCTTATCCTAAGCTCTTGGAGTTACATTGCCAGGAAAATTTTGATTTTGGTGAACTGTCATTTTTCTTTATGTTATTATGTAATAGTGGTTCAGGAGCAGTCGGTGCCATAATTTACGTGGTGCTTGCTGAAGTAAACACAGATTGGCTGCAGAATATGTTGCTTATCTGCTGCAAGCATGAGAATTGCCCAGTTTTGATCTCTTGTGCAGCAAGATGAATAATCACGTTGATTTTCCAAAATTCCTAAGTAGTGTTTTATCAGTAGACTCAAAAAATTAGGCTTAAAACATTTAGAAAATTGAAGACCAGCTACGAAGTGTAAATTTGTTTTTGTGACTGCTCGGAAGAAATGATCCATTTCTCTTTGAGGTGTTCCATATCTGCTAATAATGACTTGTTTTATTTCTTTAGGATGGTGAAGTCATTGGAATCAACACATTAAAAGTTACGGCAGGCATCTCATTTGCTATCCCATCCGATAAAATAAAGAAGTTCCTAACTGAATCCCATGACAGACAAGCTAAAGGTACTGTACTTCACTACTTTGAAAGAGGAAAACCTGAAAATAACCTGGTCTAGTGGGTGACATCACTGCCCGTGGCAGGGAGGTGGAACTAGGTGACCTTTAAGGTCCCTTCCAACCCCATTCTGTAAAAACAGTGTAAACCAGAAAGCCAACAGCTTGCAAGGTCAGAGAGACTGATCAAGACCTGTTTTCCTTTTCGTAGGAAAAGCTGTAACCAAAAAGAAATACATTGGCATCCGAATGATGTCTCTAACTCCCAGGTAAGTACCCGAGGTGGCTCCTCACCTTTCTGAAGCATGGTCTCTGCATGCATTTGGATCAAGCTGGTGACGTGCAGAAGCGCCCGGGAGGTTTGAGCCAGCCCCGAGTGTCTCTGTGCGTGCTGGTGACACCTCGCAGCCAGCTCTTGCCACCTTCTCCTCTGCGCCTGCTACACAGTGGAACTCTCCTCTAGACTCTTGTGTGAGCTAGTTCTTAAACAACTCCTGGCTTTTTCTTCTCCTTAATGCTTCAGAAGAGAATAGCTAGTGACTGTGACTTTGTCCTGGGGTTATATCCATGTTGTTGTATGTTTTCACGACTTACATCAGCTACGTGCGTACTTCCATTTCTATAAAATTATTTTCATTAAACAATTCACTTAATGTCAAATGAAGCTTTTGTGTGGACTTGCTTATTCATGCTCAAACTGTAAGAGACTCATGAGCAGGTAATGCCATGTCCTGTAAAAATAACCAGAGGTTTTCCCTTGTGCAGGATCCCCAGGTAGAACAAAGCATTGAAACACATGGGGTTGGGGTTTTTTTAGGTGTTGAGGGTTGAAGGAGGTGATTCTGTCCCTCTAATCTGCTCTGGGGAGATCCCACCTGGAGTTCTGCATCCAGCTCTGGGGTCCCCAGCACAGGAAGGTCATGGACCTGTTGGAGCCAGTCCAGAGGAGGCCACCAAGATGATCAGAGGGGTTGAGCACCTCTCCTGTGAGGAAAAGCTGGGAGAATTGGGATTGTTCAGCCTGGAAAAGAGAAGCTTTGGGGTGACCTAATTGTGGCCTTCCAGTACCTGAAGGGAGCCTGAAAGAAAGATGAAGAGAGACTATTTACAAAGGGCCTGGAGTGACAGGACAAGGGGGAACGGCTTCAAACTGACAGAGAGTGGGTTTAGATGAGATTAGGAAAAAAATCTTCCCTGTGAGGGTGGGGAGGCCCTGGCACAGGGTGCCCAGAGAAGCTGTGGCTGCCTCTGGATCCCTGGCAGTCTCCAAGGCCAGGCTGGAGGAGGCTTGGAGCAGCCTGGGATAGTGGAAGGTGTCCCTGTCCATGGATGGGCTTTAAGGTCCCTTCCAACCCTTCAAATCATTCTGTGATCCTATGATCTGCTAGTTCTAAAGTTTTGAAATGTTTTAACTGATTGTCTGTATCTATTGAAATGTTTGCCTTTACCAGAAATAGACATTAAAAAGCTGTATGCATGCAAAAAGTGTGATAATTTGTGAAATACACATCTAAGGGTTAAAACGAATGCTGAAATGACATATCAATGTGTGCAAAACACTTCAGCTTGTGGCTATTAAGTGACTTCAGTAAAAATGCGTGGGGGGGTTTTTTCCAGTCTTGACAAAATATTTTTTTTGCTATTTCTTCATTTTTCAGCAAAGCTAGAGAGCTGAAGGATCGCCATAAAGACTTCCCTGATGTTGTCTCTGGGGCCTATGTTATTGAAGTTATTCCAGAAACACCAGCTGAAGCGTAGGTTGAAGTACTTTTTTCTCAAAACCACTGCCACTGACTTAAGGGGGTAACGATGGAGACTGTTCCCTGCTTAACTGGCTTTCTTCATTATGCTAAATTAACAAAGTTACGACCATCTGATTGCTATTAGGTTGTCTGCTGGAAATGGGTTTGTGGTTTTAGCCTGGTCCCTGATGGGCAATATTGTAACTGTATCGGGGTATTGCAGGGAAGCCCTGTCAGCCTTCCAGGCCCAAAGGGCAGGGATTCAGGGGGTGTGAAAACTCCCTTTTCATTCTTCTCAGCAGTTGCTTCCAAAAAGGCATCTTTGTAGCAATGCCAGTGCTGAATAAAGGCTTTTTCTCCTGCACACTGCCCACGGCCCTGCTGGTCACTCTGCAGGAGGGCGAGCGAGAAGCTTTGGGTCCACCTCGGGAAGATGTGTCCACCTCAGTGTTGGCCAAACCCACCAGCTCCCCTGGCACGCCTTGGGGCTGAAATCCTCTCTTGGCAGCAGAGGCTCTTCCATGTGAGAGCTTTGTCAGCAGTCACATTACTGGGAAGAGCTTTTGGGTTTGGACGACTGATTTTTTAAATTCGTATTAGTCAGTATTTGCTCAGAAACTGCCCTGCTGGTTGGTGCCATGTCTGGCTGAAGCCTGACAGCTGGGCTGTGGTCACTGGCACTGGTCTGGCTGGCTTTTGCTGGAGACACTTTCCTCTCAGGGTTTGCTTGGTAGGAAACCGCTCGGTAATCCAGGGCAGGAAATGGGAAACCTTATTCATTTTCTGAAACTAGCGATCATTCAAGAGAAGAGTAAATCTTTGTGGCAACAAAGAGGCTTATGTGGCACCAGAGAAATGTAGGCAGAAAGCTGCTTGGGGCAGGCATACATTACCTCTTAGGAAGACCGTGAGGATGGTTGGATGGTGTCTTTTTGGCAGTTTGGATGTGGCACTTCTTTGGCAGTGTTAGCTTTCTGGCGTGCTCTGTGAACTGTTGCAGTGTTTGTGGATGATTCTTGGCAGTGCTGGTCAGGCAGAACACTGGTGAGTGTCTGTAATGTGAAGGAAGCATTTGGCTGCTCCAGAGTGGGGCTGGGATTGCTGCCTTGGTGTGCAGGTCCAATCTGAAGGTGCAGAAAAATCATTATAGGAGTGTGGGCAAAAGCAGAGAGTGGAGAGGGACTTCAGAAGGGGAGAAGAAATGTGAGGCAATGTAATCTATGAATGTGAAGGCAGACCCAAATCGAGGTGTTCCATCCAAAGGCTGGCCTGGCAGTCAAAAGGCAGCCCACGTTGGCTCTGTCCTCCCCACTCCCAGTCCCCTTGCCCAGAGGTTTCCTTCTTCTGCTGATCTCTCCAGCATGTGTTGTAGATGTGCTGGTGGGGCACCGGAGCAGTGCTGGAGTGACCTATCCTGGCTATCAGTAAGGAGAGACTGCATGGAAAAACATGGAATGGCTTCCTCCAGGAACATGTTTTGAGCCATGCCTTCGTTAGGTGACCAGATTTGTTGCAAACACTGGCCAAGAGCATCCTGCTTGCAGGAGACACTCGTGTCAGGCGCCTTCTGTGGGTGGAAGAGGCCGATGAGTGGTCTGTGGTTTTGTGAAGGATTATGCTTGTGAGGGGTTGAATCATGTCTGATCTGTCTTGGTTAATTTTTCCATAGCTTGGAGCCAGATCGTTGTGCAAGACTGGGCAAGCTGTTGTGGTCTGTGGCATCCCTCACCAGCCCTTTCTTGGTGCTGGCAGCAGCTCCAGCCAGCTCGGGCAGAGACATGGCCCTGCTTCTGCCCCGTCTTGCTTTGAGTCAGGAAGGTTCCGTTTTTGAGGTCAGAAAAAGGGATTTTGGGTGCTATGGGCAGCGCCCAGAGAGGAAGGACACACGTGATTTTTTGTGACCATCTAGATAGATGCATGTGTTACTCTGCTCAGGTTTAAAACATGAAGGGTAGGTGGAGTGGCTGCCATTGAGCTGCATATGGAGAACAGGGACTGAAATTCCTCGTGTGTTAGGGCACTGTGCCACTCAGGTTGCCTCTCTGTATTCAGGAACAAAAGCTTGGGAAATCTCCCCTCTAAAATGAGTGTGTCTTGTTGCAATTATTTCAGAAGACAGATATCAGCACCTAGGATCTTTATTGCAGAATTAACTGCTATTTACAATAGCGAATTCCTTTGAAGACAGTGAAATATGGGATTCATGAAACTTGTACATCCATCAGAATCTGGGGTTTCTGCACTTTATTGTAATCTTCACTGCTCCATAAATTCTGATTGCTTTTCTCATGCCTGCCGTGTCTCCACAGCTGCTGTTGGGTGGGAAATAGAAATAATCCAGCAACCTTTTTTTCTTTTCTTTCTAAACAATAAAACTGCAATTATAATAACACATTGCTGCTTTGTATTTTCAGTGGTGGCCTGAAGGACAACGATGTGATTATAAGCATCAATGGACAGTCGATAAGCTCAGCCAGTGATGTCAGTGACATTATTAAAAAGGACAGTACGTTGCACATGGTCGTGCGCAGAGGCAACGAAGATGTTATGTTAACAGTAGTTCCCGAAGAAATCGATCCCTAACCAGAAACATGAGCTGGATTTCATGTTTTCTTTTAACAGCAATGGACTGCTTATTTTCTCTCTGTGCTGGTACAGGAAACGTTAGACTTCTGACCAACATTCTGCTTGTTCAGTGGATTAGTATTGGCCAACAGAGTAACTTCTACTAGGTTTAAGGTGCAAAATCAGTGTAATTTCACATACTCCAGATGATAATTTTTTTCCTTCTGTATTATGTATGCAATGTATTCTTTACTGGCTTTTACATCCCCCGCTTAACAAATCGACGTTTGCTCCCCTGTGTTGAGTAGATTTCCCGTCATTTCCGCTAAGACTCAAACAAAACCAAACCCACGCACACAATGTGTGCTGTGGCATTCAGGTATTTATAGGGTAGCTGTGTTTTAACTGGAAATGCCATTGTAAAGGAGTAGTCGGCTTAAAAGAAAACACAATTGGGAAACAAAGTTTGGTTTATAAACACAAAGGAATCCCAACCCAAATAACCTTCCGAGGATCCCGTGCAGGACTTTAATACTATGATATTTTCCTAGTGTTATTAAAAGAATTCAACCGTACTTCTTGTGAGTGACTCATTTTGCTTCCCCTTGTGGAGTGGTTTTCTTTGAGTGGCACGTTTGCCTGGGAGGATGTCCTGGTGGTCTCCTTTTAATCATCATGAGTCGCATGACTTTATTTTTCAGTATGTGCCTTGTGTTTGTGCTTTTGTGCATCTGTTCCCCTCAGCAGGGCTGGGTTGAATTTGTCATATTGCCTATGTCTTCCAGATGTTAATGCATTTTCCTTGTTGTTTTAATTACAACTCCACCAATGCCTGGAATCTGTTTGCCCCCTGTAGAAGTTGCCACATGGTGGATCAGAGATCCCATACCATTCTCATTCAGACATTAGGATGTCTGTAACCATTTAGGTCTGGCCTTAAGCTCTTTGGAACAGGCCTGGTTTATTCAAATGTGGAGTGCTGGTGTGTGTATGGACCTGGTTTTGACTCTGGGATATCAGGCATTCCTCTTTATACATGTGTTTATGGATGCCCTTGAAGCTTGGGGGTGGTGAGTGGGTTTGTCTTGCTGTGAAGGAGAACAATCAACCATGCTTAATTACAAGGTAATTACTCATTGGGTAAACAATAGGCTCAGCAGCCTTTTCTTTCCTCTGTTGAAACATGTATCTCAGAGAATAAATCCAAGGGCTGTAGACAAGTTTTGGTGACTGTCATTCCTAAACATGTTCTTCTTTTAGAAGAAGAATGTTTTAGTAAAACTCTCCAGCTGGGTAGCTGGCAGTTCATGATTTTTAAAGAAAGGGCTGTATTCCACCCAATTACAGCAACAAATCCTCTAGAGCTGGATTCCTGACAGTGCTCCTTCTCCTCCCAGCTGTATTTCAGTTCTGTTTCAGCCAGTTTATCCTGATTTGAGGAGCCTCTGTATCCCCAAGTGCCAGTGCCTGCCCTTACTCACCTGGATCACTGTAAATTTACAGAGTGTATAACATTAATTAGTTGCAGTGTATTGATTCGTGACAGGATGGAGCACCTCATTACCAACTTGTGCCATGGCTGTGGTAAATCTGCCAAAACACTGCAGTGCCAAACCCTGACAGTCTGCAATCCTTTCTGGCCCCAAAGATGCAAAGAATGACCTTGCAGAAGTGTTTTGTAGCATCTTTGCACTGCAAGTTCATCTTGCTGATGTTGATTAATGTTCCAGCTTCCCGTTGAGGTGGTGTTATATTTTGCAGTCCCTTTGTGCCCTGGGTAGCACAGAGTGGTGACACACAGCTCTCAGCAAAACTGAGTTTAAAAATCACCTGCCTTCTCTGGTGATTTTTAAATCTCTTCTCCACCTAACCCAACTAGCAAAAATTGAACTAAAGCCCCAAAGCCAGGAAATTGTGTTTAAACTAGAAGTTATTTTTCATCTGCCTTTTTATTTCAAAACAAGTGCTTGCACAATTTGCAGAGCTGATTGATTCTATTTGTTCCTATTTCTTGTTGTTGTGGTCTCTTAATATGCAAAGTCATTAATTTTCTTTGTCTGGGCATTAGGAAAGAGGCAAATGAAATTCTGTAAATGGTTTTCCTGGGTCACTGGGATTAGTGAAATATTTGACCAGCATTCTAGCCCTGAGCTCCATCTAGTGGGATGTGAGATGGTCTCAAATTACAGCCATTCACTTTGAGAGTGGTTTTCTGATTTAGTTTTCTTAATCTATAATTAATTTCTGTGCAGTAGATATCAGTAACCACATGGATATTACGTGCAAAATGTTTAGAATTTACTTTTCTGGTATCCAACCATGCAGCTACTCAGATGGTTTCTACAATCAAAGTATTCTCTAAATGATTTTTAAGTTTTTAGAAGAAGATTACTGATAAGCAGAGACATGGAGGCAAAGTTTTTCTTTAATACAACTAATTATCATGTATTTTTGATGTATTACTGGGTTATAGATCTGGAGTGGTTTTATTCTTTGTTGCTTCAGCACACAGTTCTTTCCAGGGTGCAATTGAAAATATTCTCTACTGACTAGCTTTGGCACAGTTTGTATAAATATCAGTTTCCTGGAAATTTTAACAAGTGTTGGATGCTATATGAGGGAAATTGGACCTTCTGGCTTGATTTTTAGTATTTTAGAACGTCTGAAATGGAAACTGGAGTTGCTGTGTGTGATGCTGAGTAGATGGCTACGTGTGGCTGCTCTCAGAGGTAGTTTTGAAATGCAAGCTCACTTATTCCATAAGGGAAATGTCTTGAGCTATAAAAGAAATGGTCATGACTAACAATTGTCTGGGTTTTGTGGCTTAGATGCCAAAAAGTACAATCCTGTCATTTCATTGCCAGAGAACTTTTTTTCTTTTCTTTTTCCCCCTCCTTATCTAGAACTATTTTGTATTCATGTTGAGGATGTTTTTAAAACTATGTCTTTCCAAATTATGGTGAGAGAGACACTTATTAAGGCATGATTAGATTATATACAGGTTCTTATCGTATATCAGAAAAGTGCTGCAGAATTAACTGTTCTGATTATACATAATACTGATTAAAACTGCAAACATTCAGGAGAAATAGAGGTGATGAAGGCAGAAGTCACCAGTCCAGAGCAGTGAATGATGAGTGCACTGAGTGTTCAGTTGTATGTTGTGGTAGGTCACTGTGTGAGTCCTTTTCAGGTCCCCTCAATGCCAAAACCCCATCTCTTGTGCAAGATGCTGGCAGGGAAGTCAGAGCTGGACATTCTGGCCCCAGGATTTCAGCCAGTTCAGCCTCTTTGTACCATTGCTCTGTAAATATACAATAACTTTGATTGGTTAAGGATTGTTTATTGCATGAAATCACTGCTAAAACCAGTGCATATGTGAAATGACTAACTGGGCAGAGAAAGTAAAGAAAGAAACTACCAGAGCAGCTCATCAGTTTAATCTGCCTACATCTGCTGGGAAGTTTTCCTCCAGTTCCAGGGTTTTGTTTAGTAGTCATGGTACTGCAGCATCTGTCCCCATAAACTCTCTGAGGAAGTGGGTAATAATTAGCAACTGATTAGAAGGAAAATGAGTCAGAGCTAAAGTGTACAAGTCAAATTTACTTAATGTGGTTAAGAATTCACTTTAGGAGCTTGGAAATGCTGCATAACACACTGGAGTAGAAAATTAAATATTTTTTCTGTTAATTCCTTTTCTGTTCAGTGTTTATGCAGAGACCACAGTGACTTTCGGAAAGTGTGCCATGTGGATATTTGAGTGAGAGGTCTGTGTTACAGCAGCGCAGTGTAATCTTCCTCTCCCCTCTGCAATGGAGCTAATGGTGCAGATCCATTGTATTTCCACAGAGGAAAATACATTTGTGGGATGTTATTGATTGAGAAAGCTGTGATTTAGCCTGTGTCCATGCAGTGACTGTGGGATTTGTTGTGCCTGCCTGGGCAACCCCTTTCCCAAAGTCCCTGAAAGCTGAGAGAGAAGCAGCAGCCCTTGGACCTTACCCTAGAGCTGCAGTCCTCCAGGAAAAAGAGGTATTTTTCATAGAATCAGAGAATGACTTGGGTTGGAAGGGACCTTAATGACCACCTAGTCCCATGGGCAGGGACACCTTCCACCATCCCAGGCTGCTCCAAGCCCTGTCCAGCCATTCCTTGGACACTTCCAGGGATGGGAGAGCCACAACTTCTGTGGACAACCTGTTTGTAAGAACCTGTGGTCAGGTAAGTCCACGAGAGGGCGAATTGAAGCTAAAAATCTCAGCCCCATCCTCAGTGGAAGCTGTGTCTGGATGTGTCACTGTGGTTTGGGGCACTTTCTGCTGGTGTTTTGTGTGGCTGTGCAGAGGGGGTAACCTCCTGCAGCAGGGGGGGATGCAGGGGGAAAAGCAGATGTCCAGGGAAGTCTGAACTTAGTGTCTCTTCAGAAATGAGTGCTGAAAGCTGTTCTCATAAAAGTTGATTCCAATCTTCCAAGGAACTGGGCAGCTCCGGCAAGGAAAAAGTAGATTTTGTCTGCATCTCATCTCGGGTAAGTTCCTGTGTCTGGCAAGGAAGGGGAGTTGACTGTCTGATTTGGAAAACTAGAACGTTTCAGCATGCTGTGACTGTTTTACAATTTTTTGCACTTGTAAGAAAAAGAAATCAAGGCACCAAACCTGCAAATCAACCAGAAACAAGCAAATAAAACAGAAAAGGAGCTCTAGCTATGACTCTCTGGTGCAAAACAAACCTGTAATAAAACCCAGCTGTAATTAACAGAAAAATAAATGTACATTTCTTCACATCTCAATCAGCATTTGACTTGGAGGTTGGGATCCTGAAATAAAACCTTCCTTTTGAAGAGGACTTGGCAGAAGAACGCTGCATTTCACCAGTGCAGTTAGTGGGAGATGAATATTTTATTGATGTCACAGAGAAGGGTCTGCAGCCATGCAAATATTAAATTTACATAAACAGAATCATGTAAAGGATAATTATATACTGAAGCTATGACATGCACCTAGTTTTTCTTTTGCAATCTGATAGTTTTACTGTTATTTGTCCTCAGCTAAAGGGGTTTTATGTTTGTTTGTTTAATGAAAAAGCACTTCCGAATATAAGGTAGGGCTGTGCAAAAGGAAGAGCTCTGCTGAGATCAGTTCCAGCCCGTGCAGTGAGTTCCTGTGAGCTCTGAGGGACACTGCAAACCTTGCCACTCCTGCAAAGGGCTTCCTCTGCTCACCTGGCTTTATTGCCTGAAGAACAGACCAATATTTTTCTTTCTTTTCAATGAAAAGCCAAAGTTCTCTGCTCAACACTATCTCTGCCCAGGAGAAAAGAAACAGCAAGAGCAAATTCCAAACCACGGTGTCATTTGATTTGTTACCCCAATACTGGACACTGTGGCTCCACTCTTGGCACCAACGCCTCTGAAGACAGAGGACAATTGTCCTCAGTGATTATTTTATTCTCTTTCTATCTCAGGTTACATTTTCTATCCTTGTCCTCGTTACTGGACTCTTTTCAGTTGCTCCAGGTCCTTTTTGAGGTGCCCAGCCTGGCCACAGGGCATCCCTTGCAGCCACATGGAGAGAATAAAGCTGCACCTTCCAGAGACTCGGAAGAGACAGCTGTTCATTTATCTGCAGCTAGCAGGGAATGATGTTATATAGCATTATATTCATTTCTTAGCTCTGGTTTCAGTCTGGGAGGGTTTGAAATTGCAGTCTGAAGACTGGATAAGGCATCATGTACTTTCTCATCTTTATCACAAAAATGCTTCAGACTTGCTTAAACAGAAGTGGTAGAAGCTTTATTGCTAAAATTGAAAGGGTTGTTTATTTCATCTACCTCAATCCAGATGTCATCATATCCAGGTGTTACCTTTACATAAATTTAATATAACTTTAATATGATTGTAACATGCTATTAATCACTTATTTTATGTAATTGTAAATCCTGCTATTTGGAATCAACCATTAGTCATTACATTCAAATAAGGTAATTGCCTGTGCAAACTCCTTAAGCATAAATTACATCCACAAATTTCATTACATTAACCATGCTGTTACTACTAAAACCTGAAAATTACACTCATTGCAGGAGAAAAATTATAGCAACCTACCAAACATTTGCACTTAAGAGAATTACCAATATTTTGAACAAAAATGCAGTCTTTCAGAAGAGGTTAGCTTCTGGGTTTCAGGAGCCCGCATTCAAATCTGACTTATGGCAATTAATTTCCTTAAATCTGTTCTCTTTGCCTGCATTTCTCCTGGGCAACAAGGACTCAGAAGGGTTAATACAGGATTTCTAAGGTGAGCCCATGTCCAAGACAAGTGTATTTAGGTTCTCCTATGGAAGTGGGCACTGCTCAGAAAGACAACAAGGTGAACAGCCAGTGCTGAGCTTACAGGAGTCAGACGGCCTTGTATTTATAGAAACACATCATATTATGATAGGATTTAGTTCCTTTTTCTGTTGTTTGAGCCATTCTGTGGGAGATCTTGGATGGGAGCTTGGAGAAGGTGCCCATTTTTTCAGGTGTCAGTGAAAGAGAAATAGTTCAGCAGGGTGCTGGACAGATAGCTGGTGCACTGAGGAAGGTGGCAGGGCTGGGTGTTGATAAGAAAAGAAATGTGGTTTTCTGAGAGGATTTTGCCTCAAAGTTTTGCCTGGCACTTCATTATTGTGATGAGCTGCCTGTATGTATTTTATGAAGTGGGGGTTGCAATTCTCACTGTCTTGCAATCTGTTTGGGATCTGCTTTAGGGCATTTTCTCTATTTATCAGATTCTTGCCAAACCTCGGCCACAGCAGGGAAATTGTGCTTCCAGGAGAGTCTGCTTCAGCAAAGAAATACAACTGTTTTATTTAAAACAATGCCCACAGAAAATTACTTCCAGACACTGAGCAGTGGCTCTGAAGAACAAGGAGTGGGAAATGGCACAGAAACGTAAGGCAGAGAAAAGAGCCTTGATGTGATCTCAGACCTCCTGTGGAAGGGCAGTGCAGGAGGGAGGAGCTGGGGCTGTCTGCACTGGGAGCATCAGTGCCAGGCTGATGGCTCGTGGCTGGTCCCTCAGAGCTGTGGCTGGTCAGTCATGGCTCTGGTGAGCACTTGGGTCTCTCTGAGTGGGAGGCTCCCAGGGTACAGCCTTAAATGTCTGAATTTCTGGCATTTGGTGTTGGAAGTCAGTTTTGCCTTCAAATACAACTGCAGAACTCAGTCCTGTCTCTGTGCTGGTCAAACAGCTCTTCCCCTCATGAAGGACATTTTTGTGCTTTCCTTCTTGTCTTTTAAATGACCTTATGGATACAGTCTATCTCTTTTTTAATGCAAATGCCCTTGGCTTTGACATTTTTTAGTCTGGCTGTGATCTTATTTTTTTTGTCAGTGTGGCAGAAGTGTTTGATGCAATTACAGGTCATACTGGGAGAAGGAGGCAGAACTGCAAAGTTTATACCTAGCAGTGATCAGCCCAGCTGAATTAATGAAACCATTGTCCTAAATTCAAAACCAGGTGGGATGGATTGTTTAGGAAATTGGCCAAACTGTATAGGCAAAAGTATGTGTTAATAATACATAGCACTGTTTCCTTATGCAGTGGGAGAGAAACTATGTGGCAAGATTGTCAATATTTGTTTGGTAGTGGTGTTAAACTTTATTTAATGACAAAACAAAATGTTTTAGTGTTTTGGGGGGTGAAGGAACTCATGACATGTAGTGAGCATTAACACCATTTCTATGTCTGGAGTTCTTACTTACAAGAAAACATAAATTTTCAAGCTGTGATACCTGTCAAGTGCTTCTGGTTATCCTTAAGTTTATGGTAACATTTTTACTTTTCAGTGAAATTTCATGGGATTGTGGTTTTATGGATCATTCCTCTAATTATTTACCTTTCTGGGTTCAGCAAACAATAAAATCCTTCAGACCCATCCTCCTCCTGCAAATCACAGCAGTGCATTTTTCAGCTTCTGCTGTTTGTTGGGTAATAGATCAAATTTGTTCAACAAACAGAAGGCAAGATCCAGGGGAGATCTGGGATGGATGGAGGCTGAACTGCCCTTCCCTATCTCTTGCTGGCAGGCAGCAGTTGCCACAAACCTTGGAGGTACTTAAATTTGGTTATTGGGACTCAGACATTCAGCAACTGCCTAAAAGGTCTGAAATGGTGGGAGATATCAGCGAGTGCCAGATGAGGGTACTTAAGATAGGAAAGCAAAAGCTCTTTTCTGTCTGAGCATGGGTGGTTCCCATCTTAAAATGGCTTAAGAGTTAATCTGTTCAGCAGAGAAATGCCCCAGGTGAAAAGGGGTCAAATCCATCAATCTCATCCCAGAAAACCAAGCTAAACACTTGATTACCAATTGGCCAGGGTGGGAGAGGTCTCTGTGTTTCCACCTCTGTGGTGCCAGGCACAGAGAATTGCAGGGGAAGGAGCAGCTTTCTGTACTTTCAAACATTGTTTGAAAGTGTGGAAGCCCCAGTCCTGCTCTAGGTCTCGCTCTTTTCTCTCTTGCAGTAGCTCTTTATGTAACTCGTAGGTATTAAGACATCCTAATGACAAGGATATTCACAGAAATCATATATTTCATTTATCTTTCCATTGATATTGACCCTTCATTTATCTTTACCAGCTGCAGGCCTGAGTGTGTTGATTTAAGGAGTGGTGACTACATGTTCCTATAAAGGAATATCTTGTGCTCTGACACGGTGTGTAAAATATTGGCGTATTTGCTACCAGAAAGCAAACAGGGATCAAAGAGTTCCTGTTCTGCATGGTGTCCCCTGGCTGTAAGGTAAAAGATGTCTGTTATCTCATACATACATTTGGTAAACAAATCCTGTTGCACTCAAGGAGGTTGGTGTTCCTTAGCTGGGATGGGTTGGAGTCGGTGGAGGTCTGGGAGAGGGAGGAGTGTTGGAAGCAGATGAGGTGCAACCGACAGGAACACAAAAGGAGGCAAGGCACAAGTTTCCTTTCATCTGCCTAGCACTTTTCCCAAATAATCCCAAGTCCCCTCACTCCCTCAACAGTTCAACATCTCTTCCAAGCATGGGACAGCAATGCAATAATAGCAGGGCTGGTTGCTTAATAAATGTTTCAGCTGGAATCTTTCACTGTCTCAAAGGGACTGTGTCTCAGGCTCTCAGGTTCTTCAAGCTTTAAAAAAAGACTGGGTCAATTCCCAATAACTTTATTTGAAACCTCTTGTTATGACAGGTCCAGAACAGAAATTTTTTACACTTTAGCATTTTGGTCAAATGAAATTCTTTGCTGAATTCAGCCTGAAGTTGTGTTGAGCATTTTCTTCTCCCCATTTTTCAACTCTACTCCAGGCTGGAGTGTGCTTACTGTTCAGGAATGTGATCAATCCTAAGTATCATAAGAACAATAAAATTATTTCCTTCTACAGCTCTTGGCTCTCACGGAGATCTGTCCCCACCTGTTTACCTGGATGCTCTCACCCATAACGCACCCAGGCACGAGGTGTTTGGACAAACACTCTCTGCCCTCCTGTGAGCTGCTGCTGTGGATCCGAATGCCATTCCTCTTGGGGGTGAGGGAGACAGCGAGGGAGCAGAGAGGAGTGGGCTGGGAAAGCAACAGCAAGCCAAGAGAGAGAGGGTACAAGGGAATGGAGAGAGGAGACCCCTAGAGCCATGCAGAGGGGGCTCAGCGTCTGTGAGTTTGTCTGCAGCTGTGATCTCTCTGTTGGTACCTTGCAATCAAGGTCTTTCATTGCTTCTGTTCCAGCTGTGCACGGGCTCTCAGACATCCATGGTGAACACAGCCACAGCTGTGTAAGAAGGAGAACAGCAGGAGAACTGAAGGAAAGCTCACAGAGGTGCAGAGGGAACCTCTAGAGGATCAGTGGAAGGGGTGTATGGCTGAGCAAAGCAGCCAGAGAGGACAGGGACAGAGCAGTTCCAGCAAGCCTTCTACAGGAAAACTCAATTTGACCCTGTTTTCTCTCCTTGCCCAATACACCACAGTACCTAAGGAGCACATTTGTAACTTAATGGCCACTGAGAAATGAAACCAAGTGCAGCAGAGGGTTGGCAGGAGGCCTCTGTCAGGACAGAACTGGTATTCCCACAGCCAGGCAGCAAAGCTGTCTCTAGTGTCAGATTAAATCATTTAATCTTCCCCGTCCCAAGCAAACATAGCTTAATAATAAATCTTGATTTCCTGATGCAATCAAACCATTCCTGCCTTTACAATTTGCTTTGATATCACTTGTACAAACAAAACTTTGGACAGAAGTGAACAGATGGGGAGAGGGGACAGGGAGCAGGGAAGCTGTGTGCCATGGAGGCTATTTCAGCTTGGGGTGAGTGATTGGTACCTGCTTTCTGGCCCTTGCCATGCCCTGCCTTAGGGAAGAAGCATCACTGATGCTGGAATAGAAGTTTTGGTATCAATTGACTTTGAAGGAGTTAATGGGAGCTGACTCCTTATAGCAATTAATAAAAAAGTGTGAACAACTTGCATCCTTTTTACCCATCCAAAGGACAAGCATTTCACTGCATAGCTGACTTTTAAAGCAAGCATGGATCCAAACTGAAACTAATGTTTCCACACATTCTCATCAAGTTCCAGCTCTGGTGAAATGAGCCAAGAGTCAAGAAAATCTCCCACTCCATCAGCCATCCTACGTGGTAGGAAGAAAGGTCTTTTTGTGCAAAAAACAGGTCACTACCAGAGCACCATTTTGCTGCTGCCTCTTTGAGTTTTTTTCTGCAATGTCAGGGTAGTGACCACTGCAAATGAAGCAAATGCAATTAAATGGAGGGGTGTTAAATTAAAAAAAAAGAGGTGCCAGCTGGTGTCTTGACTACCGACCCAGCAGCTCTGGTGCTTTGGTGTGTTCCAGCCAGCTCTGCAACAGTCCCAGCTCAGGGCATGGCTGAGCTGTATTTAATTATTAAATTGTATTTAAGAAAGTACAAAATGCCATGCAGGAAATGAGGATTCTGGGGGAGAAAAAGTGTGGAATAACCCCGCAAACACCAAGGTCAGAGGAGATGGAGGAGGAAGAGGTGCTCCATGTGCCAGACCTCAGATGTCCCCACAGTCCACAGAGGGCCCCTGTGCTGGAGCAAGAGCACATTTCCTGAACGAGTTGTGGCCATGGAGAGCTGATGCTGGATTATCCTGGAGGATATCCCAATCGTTTATGCCAAAGGACTGCAGCCCATGGGAAGGACCCACAACAGAGCATGAGAAAAAGGTGAGGAGGACAGAGCAGCAGTGACAAACTGCCATGGACTGACCACAGCCCCCCTGTGCCACTCAGGGAGGGGAAAGGTACAAGAGTGGAATCAAGAAGTGAACTTGAGCCTGGGAAAAGAGGGAGTGGGGAAGGTGTTAAGTTATCTGACTTTCTTGCTATCCAAGTCTATTTTAATTGTCAATCAAGTTGTTTTTCTATAAGCTGGATCTGTTTTCCATGTGACAACAAGTGAGTTCCCTGTCCTTATCTCAACCATGAACTTCTTCGCCTTTTTTTCTCCTCCTGCCCTGTTGAGGAGGAGGAATGAGAGAGGGGCTGGGTGGGAGTCATGCAGCCAGCCAAGGGCAATCCACCACACTTCCTTTGTATCTGAGGAGCTGAGATGCTGGGCTCCATGCAGAGAATGCCAGTCCTGGACTGGGATGGCCATGCAGTGGTGATTGCCACTGGGATCTGTGTGGACCAGTCACCCTGAGCTCGGGGTTGTCTCACAGGTTCTCTTTTTGTGTTCAAAGAGTACCAACTGTCGTTGAGTTTTGAATGGGTTTTGTCTGGTTTTATTTTTCTTTCATCTCTCTGGGTATGTAACAGTTGCCCCAATGTGTTTACCAAGCCACATCCCTTATTTCCTCCAGTCCCTCCAAATGCCCACTTCCTCCACCTGCCTTGCAAAACCCTGAGAATAAAAGTCTCCCCGTGTTTACAGAGTCAATGGACCGTTTGCATGTCTAACAAACGAATCCTTTCATTTTCCCCCCCATTCTCACGATGGAGTTTGTGCTTCCTTTCTCCTTTTGATCTTCTTCTGGCTCTCCTGTGCTGTGTGAGGTTAAGTTTGGTCGTTGGCTGTACAGGACTGTGGCATTGCATGGTTCATGAGGCACAAGAAACCTGTTCCTTAGTTTCTGAGAAGTAATATGTTTTCCAATCAGTAATAAATCCAAAACTAAAAGCAGGAACAACCAGTATGTCAAATTTTCATCTACTAGAAGTTTTTGCACGTCCTCTCTAGAAAAGAAAATTCAGAATTCTGAGTTACACAAATAACTAAGACCATGAGACGTTTTGAAGATTGATTGAACTTTGGAGATAACCCTGCTTTGAACAGAGGCTTGGACCAGGGACCCTTCCAGACTAAATATCTCTGTGATTCTGAGGTTTTATATACTGTTCAAACATTGCCAAATTTGCTGTGCAAATGTGGGTTCTTTGATGAGAACTTGGATCCACTGAAATTTCATCATGACCGAAGATAGTTTCTCTTCGTAAAAATCCACTGTAAATTCCATTGGATGCCATAATTTATCTATTACCTGAAATATGTTGTAAATCCCAGGGGGGCAACTGTGTCAAGAGATCTGTAAAGTTTTTAAGAGCCTCAGAAATAGAGAATTTGGGATGAATTTTCCCTCATTTTCTGTAGTTGCCCCTATCCCCAGACTTGGAGCCCTTGTTCTCTGGGAAGGTTTTGTGCAGTTTCACAATGATCAGTGTACAACCACTCAAGCTTGGCTTGAGTTTGTGTCAAAAGCCGAAAGATTACTTTTGATGAACTTGCGGAGCTTAAACTTCCTGAGTCTTGCTGCCCTGGTGAGGATGGAGCACATTGAAGGATGAGCAAGGGGAGAACAGAAAAAGATGAAAGTACTCACTTTTACTGCACGTTTTTGTGACATCTATTAGGACAGAGTACAGAGGGTTTCCATAAGCCCTTGGATGGTTTCCCACTAGAGTCCTACACTTCCACATGTTCAGTCACAAAAAGGAAGGCACATTTTGCACCAGCCTAAAAAGCAGCTTTGGCTCAGATACAGCTCTAACCCAAGAAAGGGACAAGTTACATAAGTGACAGCAACAGAACTCCACAGCCAAAGAGGGATGGGATGGAAAAAGAGAGGCTACTGCAACCACTTTTGATCTCTGCTTTCCCTGGATCGATGCCAGGTGTTGTCTTCTTGTAGAACCAGGAAACTGTAAATGTCGGTTAACAGATCAAACACGTGGCCATGGAGATCAGGGAGGTGAGAGGAGTGGGGAATGTGGTATTGAGCTACGGAAACGAGAGATTAGGCTGCTGAGCTGCACCCTTTGGCATCTCTGCCTATAAATTCTCATCTCTGCCTATAAATTCTGGTGTTCTCCTGCATCAGGAGCTCCAAGGAGATGGCTGCCACCAGGATCTTGTCTTGGATGGTGATGATAAGTCTTCACATTCAGGTGGATGCAGGTAAAGAGCCTCACTTCTGATCACCTTTGTAGCTATATTTCACCTTGGGCTAGTGTTGAGATTTAGGGGTAAAAGAGGATTTACCAGCATGGCTCAGCCCTTTTGAAAACCATGAGTAGGTCAAACCTATGAGCTGAGCAAATCAACGTTATCAAAACTGATTCATGAATTTAATTTTTTTCCCATTGTTTTTCGTAAAAAGCCTAGTAAAAGAAATTACAATGAATATACTGCAAAGCCAACGATAACATTTTCCAATCCTTTATATTGGGGTAACGGATTTAAAGACTAGTAAGTATTTTTCTGGACTAATTATATGTTTATTTTGAAGAGGGTGAGGTGTACTTGAACTGTGGTGTTTGTATTTGATTAGGTACATTGTTACATCTAACACTTTGGTGTTTAATAAGTGTGCCCTAGATAAAACAAGTATGGCACATATCCCTGCTCCTATTATTATTACAATTATTAGACTATAATAGAAATTGCTCTAATTTTTCATTACTCTAATTTCCCATAGGCTAATTGCCTAGTGTAATTTGATTTGGTTGCAGAGCCAATGATCTGCCCAGCCACTTTCATCCCTTTGGGGACCAATACAAATACTGGTGGGTCTGATGGGAGGGGGGATGCTTCAAACAGGGCGAAATAGGCTTTTTGTGTTCAGAAAACACCTTCCCCCTTTTCCAGGTGAGGCTTCCCTGACTGAGCAGGGTGTCAGCCTGGTGCTGGGGGAGACAAGACCTTTCTTTTTAAGCAGCTGCTGTTGCATCCCCTGCACAAGGATGGGAAAAGATCAAAAGTGTTGCCCCAGCTGCTGTCTTTCCACCCCTTCCTCTTTCAGGTGTGAAGTTCTGGAGTGAACTTGAACTGATGAACCAAAAGCAAAAATCTGCTTTCCCTTTCCATGCTCCCACACACCCCCTCACACACAGTGGAAAGAAATAACATTCAGGCTCAGGTTTTTAATGCCCTCATCATTTGCTCGCTCCATAAATACTTGAGGTGCAGTTAGTGATACTGGAAACTAAGCTGGGATGTTGATGTTCAGCTGGAAAACACTGAGTTGCTGTTTAACCCTTTCATTACCCTCCAGCTAATTTAGAGTTAGAGCCTTGCACGCGTGAGGAGCAGCGTGGTGGGATGTGTTGGAAAGTTCCCCAGTATCTGAATAAATGACACACATCCCTGTTAGGATCACTTTAAATACATGGGCTGTGAGTTTGAGAGCCAATGTTACAGGTCTTATCAAACATGATATTAGTGGAGGCATATTCCCACCTCTCAGGCTGTCTGCAGAGCAGGATTTTTATTCCCAACAGTAGCTGGAGCTAATCCACCCCCTTGTAAATCAGTTGATATCCATTTTCCAGTGCCACCAGGGGATCCTGTGCATGCAAAATTCCCATCCCTGTTGATTAATTAATGTAATGTTCCTTCAACTTTTTTGTTGTTATTTTTGTTTCTTGTGTTGACACTAGAAGATTCTGCAACAAAAATGCCTCTAACATCAGATAACTTCAAAGTTATACAAAAATATACATTGTTTATAGAGTTGGCCGTGCTCGAGGCTGATAAAAACCCTTCTAGTCCAGTGATAGCCAACCTACCAGTATAGGCAGTGTCCATATAGAATCTATACTGCAGCATAGACATGCACTTAAAACACAGCTTATAATTGAATATTTGTTACCCCTCTGACAGAAAGAATGAGAGTCATCACTGCAATGAAGACCTTGATTAAATCACTGCTTGGGTTAAAACTTTAGGATAATAAAGCCATGTTGAAAGTGGAGGCTGTATAAATGCAGCACTTTCTGAATATATCTGAAAGCCCAGAGAAAACATTATCCACAGTTTGAACAGACAAATTTCGGCTGAATACGGGTTTGCAGACTGCTTTTCAGTGACCTACACAGGGACAGAGCAGGACTCACATGAAACGCCGTTATTTATTGTGGTTATAGGTTTGGTGCTGTCACACGATCACAAAAACACAGGGAAAGAGATCACCTTTCTCTGTGTGCCACAGCCCTGTCCTGCGGGACACCTTTGATCTCTTAGTGCCACCTGGAGGCTTTCCACCAGCCCTAGCCGGGAAAACCCTCCTTTAACCTGGGAAATCTGGGGTTTGGGCAACACTCCTGCACAGAGCAGCGTGTGAGGAGAGGGATGGTTTTTAGTCAGGCTGTCATTCCCATGGGTCCCTCCATAACTTTCTGTGAAATTAAAGTACATGCTCCAAGGGGAGCCAAACAGTTTGAGTGCCTCACACCCTCTGGTTTTCTCCTTCCAGACTCCGGAATAACAGTGCCTCCAACAACAGGTAACCAGAGATTTCTGTTTATATACAGCTTTTCCATGGGGTTTTCTGCCTCTGGGATGCTCTGTGTAGGCTGCACTTACAGGCCCTGGGTAACATCCCTAACATTCAGGGAGATGAAGGATTGCTTAGCACCCTTTGGGACTGAGCAGCCACTTCTCTGTGGGAGAAGTTTGGCACTGGTCTTCACGGTGCTGCAGAGGGGATGCCCTTGAGCAAGTGCTGGGGCAGATGGCACTGCAGCCATCTCAGTCCTGCCACGTTACAGTGCTGACTGTGGGCTTTGGGTTCCATTGGGGTTCAACGGGGTTCCCATTAGAGAGGGGGGCTCCCAGCAGGATGATCCTCTTAGGCAAAACACCGCTTGCTCACCTGCTGCTCTTTCCCTGCACCAGCTGACTTCGGATGGATGTTCCCCATGTCATGGACTGAAGGTATGTCCAGAGGGGCTGTGGGGCTGGACTAGCTTCTGCCCTCAGTTATGCATCACAGAATTACAGGATGATGAGGTTGGAAGGGATCTCTGGAGTCCATCTGGTCCTACCCCCTGGCTAAAAGCAGGATCAGCTAGAGCTGACTTCCCAAGACCATATTCAGAGGGCTCTTGGCTATTTCTGACATCTGTGGGCAACCTGTGTCTGTGCTCAGTCACCCTCACAACCGAAAAGCATCTCCTGATGTTCAGAGGGAACCTCCTCTGTTTCACTGTGTGCCCATGGTCTCTTGTCCCCTCACGGGGCACCACTGGAGAGAGCCTGGCTTTTGGAGAGGGTTGACCCCCAGCAGGTTGTATCTCTCAGGAAAAATGCTGGGACTCAACCCTGATGATTTCACCCTGCAGCACCAGGTACCTCCAGCTCAGCTTCTCCCCTGTCACTGACCACATTTAGGTCCACAGGAGCTCAGGGGTTTGGTTATCTCCTTCCCCAGGTGTCCCACTGGACAGCCAGCCCCATGGATTGGGGTTACTGTACGATCTGAGCAAAACCCGTGCCCTGGGCTGGGGGAATGCAGGGGTGATGACTTGGGCTGCCTGGGAGGGAGGGTCTCTGTGGGGCTGTGATGCAGGAGTGATGTTTTGGGGTGCCTGGGAGGGAGGGTCTCTGTGGGGCTTTGGCAGAGCCTCCTTGATGGGGCCCTGCCCTTCTCTGACAAATTCTGGTGATGGCATAAGAGCTCTCTGCCCATGCCCGGGCTCTGCTCTTTTCCTCAGGGCCCCCCTCCTGTGGTGGCTTGCTTCAGGCATCGTCCGGCACCATCCAGAGCCCAGGATACCCCAACTCCTACCCCAACAACGCCCACTGCGTGTGGCGCATCCAGCTGTGGGACCCGGATCGCAGAATCCAGATCCAGTTCACGGATGTGGAGTGAGTCCACCAGGGTGCTGGCTGTGGGTTTGGGGTGGCTTCGTCCCCATTGTGGGGCCTTGGCAGCCTCTGCCCGAGCACTGGGGTGAGGTGGGAATGGGCCGGGTTGCTGGGCCCCACAGCTCCTGCGGCCTGTGGTGCAGACGGATCCTCCTCTCCAGACGGATCCTCCTCTCCAGACGGATCCTCCTCTCCAGACGGATCCTCCTCTCCAGACAGATCCTCCTCTCCAGACAGCTCCTCCTCTCCCTCCAGGCTGGAAGGCAGCAGCTGCCCTTACGATGCCATCGAGGTGTACGACGGAGGCTCCCTCCAGAGCTGGCGCCTCGGGCTTGTTTGTAACAACAACCAAAGTGTCTTCAACTCGTCCGGGCCCCAGCTCACTGTCCTGTTTCGCAGTGATGGCAGTGTCACCATGAGAGGCTTCCACGCCTACTACTCATCATTCCTCGCCTCCAATAGCTCCACGGGTAAGACCAGAGCTGTCCTTTACTCTTTGCCACGGCAGAAGCTCAAACTCAATCACAAAGAGCTTCCGGCGGCTCCCAACACCCTCTGGGCCCACTGAGAGGCATCCTGGCTCAAGGGCATTTTTCAGGACAGGATGGCCATGAAGCTGCTGCCAGATACTGTTTCTTTGCCTGGTGGGCTCAATGGGACTCTCTCCACCTCCCCCAGTGCTGCCACTGAGCTATCATCAATTTTCCTGGCATACGCTGTAGGCAGAGGAGTTGCTCAGCCCTGACACACTCGTTGCTGCAGAGGCCAAAGGCTACTTCTTGTTTTCCCAAAATAGAGCCGGTGTGCTCAGCCACAGTGCAGTGACTTCCTTTTGGCAGCTGAGGAACTGTGGAGGAGCAAGGCTGGCTGCTGCTCCCTGTCTGCAGTGCCAGGGTCTCTCTGGATGGCAGCAGGACCATCTGCTTGACTGTCCCCTCCTCTGTTTGGTGTCACCAGCAAACGTGCTGAGGATCCACTCTGTCCCACCCTGCTGACAATTAACAGAGGTGACCAAGGCCCTGCTGATGGGAGCTGTTGCACATGCAGAACACAAGCTGCACCCCGGGCTGGTGGGTGGAGGGGGAAGGCTTGGAGATGCAGCCACACAGGGACCTGCCACGTGTCCAGGCAGTGACTGTGGGTCTTGTGTTTCGGTGTCCCTTCAGGAGCCCTTCTGGGGAGGGGTCACTCCCAGAGGGCAGGTTCTTTTAGGCAAAATGCTGAGTGTTCACCTTCTGTTCTCTCTCTACAGTTCCCAGTTATTCCACCACCCCGTCACCAACCTCAGGTAGGTTTGGAGGACTCGGGTAAGTTCTTCATGTTTATGAATTGGATATTTATCAGCATTCCTATTTTGAAACAAAGCTATTTTATTTTTTTTTTTTTCTCTTCCCTTTGGTTGTTAGCAATTGTAATAGGGGGTTCCTCTTGCAAGGAACAGCTGACCTCCAGAATTCAAGCCTCAAAAACTGCAGTTCAATGGCAAATATTTGTGTCCTGCTAGTGCAGGCACTGCAGATCAGCATTATAAAATCTATTCAGCGTGGTTAGCATCTTCTAATCTGCATTCAGATGTATATGAACCTAATGGAGAGACCTCTGAAGCTGATAGAAGTCACTGCCTCTACATTTAGACATAAACTTCACACAGACATACTCCAAGAGCAACCCTAAAGGTGCATACGTGTCTTTTTCTTCTCATATTTTTCTCTGCAGGAGATTATTCTTGTGGTGGCTTGCTTTCCTCTTCATCTGGTACCTTACAGAGTCCATTTTACCCCAGAAATTACCCAAACAATGCCGACTGTGTGTGGGAAATACAAGTAAAGAGCAACTTCCGTGTCACGCTTGTATTTACAGATATTCAGTAAGTAAGAATTTATTAATTGGGAAGATGAATGTATAGGACTGACAACTTGGACTTGCTAAGCAAAAGCCTACTTGATCTCAAGGATCTTTTTCAAAGCTTTTAGTACATCTGGAGAGGAAAAACGTGTTCATTTTTGCTTATTTAGTCAAAAACGTGCCTGGCATCTACTGAGACAGAAATTGGAGTTTCTGTTCCAAATATTTGACAGTCACATCAATCAAATGTATCCTCCCTCTGCTATTAAGAGTTAATCTGAGTAACAAACCGAACCAAACCAACAAGCAAACAAAAACCAAAGAACATAAAAATGAAGCATTTAACTAAATAGTTACGTTTGCTTCCCAGGATGGAAGGTGGCAGATGCCTCTCTGACTACGTGGAAATCTACGATGGGCCCCTCCGCACCTCTCCTCTCCTCGGGAAGATTTGCTCTGGTTATTATCCCACATACACATCCTCCTCAAACCTGCTGACCGTCCGCTTTTACAGCAACTCTCGGCACACATACAGAGGGTTTCAGGCCAACTATCATTCCATGCCAGCAGATGACAACACCAGTAAGCTCATCTTTAAAGCAGAAACATGCTTTTCAACTATTTTCTAATCCGCTGATCGTTAATCTTGTTAATGTTGTTTTAAATTCAACTTGTAGCGTTTTCACGGAGATTCAAGTCCATGGTTTGGATTCTGAACTCCTTCTGCCATATCAGCTGCTTCTGCAAAAGACATTATTTAATCCACTACTTACAACCTCTTTTGGTCACTTCACAGAGCTTGTGACATGTTTTCTTTGCCATCCACTAGCACTGCAGTGTTTGCCAGACTACATGCACGTAGTTGTGAGCAGATCCTTCCTTCAGTCCCACGGCTACTCTGCTTGGAATCTCACCCTGAATGACCCCTCTTGCACACCCAATGTTACATCAGAGTATGCGGCATTCGACATTCCATACTTCGGCTGTGGCACTGTCAGAGAGGTAGGACTGAATGTTTCAACGAAACGGGCAAATAATGGGAGGATATAAGAATTCAAACAGAAGAAGCTGCTTTGAAAACCAGCACAAATTAAACCCTAACCCTAACCCTGGAATCTGCAGGCACTGGAAGTGTCCTGGTGATTATGGGTTGTCTCCCTCTCTCCTGAAGGATAAGGTTTATCATCACTTGCATTTCCAGCCTCTGCTGCCAGAGCATTCTCTTATAGCCTGTTATCAATCTCCAAAGGAATAAGCTGTGGAAGGATACAAATACTTGTCATTTTCAAGGTCCAAGGCAGAGTGTGATGGTTAAAAAGGTCTCAAAGCTTTCACTAAATATGATTAATAATGTTGTAGCCAGATTTCAGCTTAAATACTCTGCTGGACCTGAACCTTCATGTCCTTAATGTTGTATAGGTTGTATTTAATTCAGTTATGTCTGCATTTATTGTGAGTAGTTTTCTGGGCCAAAATTGTGGGCACTGAATATTACATGAAGATTACAGATTCTTATCTTGAGAATAGAAATTACTTCATTCAGACTTTTCCACTTCAGACTTTCTAGGAAATAATGTTTTTACAGTGCACATTGCTGTAAGGATACAGCAAAGTTTAGAATGTATAATAGGGTGCCTGACTATTTGAATTAATTTTGCATTTTATGTGCCAAACAGGGAAACAACAACACAATCAGCTATTCCAACATTATTAGAGGGTCCCCTTCTAGTGCATTATTCACAGGAAAGGGAATGCTTCACTTGCATGTCAACTGCAAGATGCTCCAGAACACGTGGGCACAAAAGATGTATGTCTTGGGCAACAATTTTGAAGTCAGTGAAACTCAGTATGGCAGATATGATGCAAGCCTCACGTTTTATGACTCTTCAAACTTCTCACGGCCGGTGTATGACTCACCCTACTATGTCAGCATCCACGAGGATTTGTTCCTGGAAGCTTCCCTGCACAGCTCTGATCCATTGCTGAAGTTATTTCTGCACACTTGTGTGGCATCTCCCACTGGCCACAATTCTACGACAGGAGTTCACACTATAATCAAGGATGGGTGAGTTCTTATGCATTATAATTACAGATACAGCTGCCTTTGAACTCCTGTATCTATTATTAATTTTTTTTTAAATTTAATGGACTAGTGTGAATATAGCACACATTAATGACAGCTTCTAACTGATTAATGGACAAGGGCATTCAGGGTTTATTGGGAAAAAGGGGATTGATTGACCCAAAATATAACACACACACACCCCCACCCCATAGCTTAAAATAAGAAGTAGACTAAATGGCTATGGCCAATTCACCATGTATTATTACTATTATTANTTAATAATAAACAGGTAAAAGTGACATACCTCAGGTAAGATTAATCTACCTTCAGAAAATCATAAAACCACCAGGTATCAGACACACAACAGGCTGAGTAAAGGCAACGTGGTTCAATTCTGCCAAAGAAAGGCATTTTGGTTTTCCCACTTTCAGCTTTCTGAACCGTTTTCATTATGTTTAAAAATCTCTTCTCATGTCGTGTGTTCTATTGCATGTAAATGACTGACTGCAGCGTGTATTCACGAGAGGGGTTTTTTGTTTCTTTTTAGGTGTGTTAAAGATCCTACCTATGCTGAGTTTTACTCACCCAACAGACACACCCTCCGGTTTAAATTCAATGCCTTCCAGTCCATCCGGAGCAATCCAGTGGCTTACCTGCAGTGTGAGCTGGTGGTGTGCAGGGCCTTTGACTATTCTTCCAGATGCTACCAAGGCTGTGTTAGAAGGTCCAAGAGAGAGGCAAACTCTGACCTAGAAAGTGTGATTGTTGTTGCTGGCCCAATACAGCTTTGGGAACCTGGTTCTGAGTTTGAGAATGACCATTAATCTGAATAAAACTCTCTCCTTTGACTGATAGCATCTTTAAATGCCAGTTGAATTCTGGAAGAAATTATGCTGCTAGATTGCCAGAAGCTCTAGAATAAATATTAGGAATGTGCTTACTGACTCATGCCTGTTAATCCCGCTTCACATCAGTTGTCCCCATATAACAAAAATGCTTCTTCAGCAGCTCTATGGGGAGTCAAATTGGTGATCTTTAAGCTTTTTGTTCATTGTTTGCTTTCTTAATGGCAAAACTGAAGTGTTTAAATTGCAGTTTAAGTTCTATAAACAAGTTCTATTAATACACACCTGAGTCTGGATGTTATCAGAGTGCAATAAATTGGTTTATCTTTAAATCTTGTCTAGAATGCTATTTTCCCCCCACTTCTTTTGTTTTGGACATAACACGATGAGGGATAAAGCATGACCAGAGCTAAATTCTTTTGTCATCCAAGAAAACATGAATTCAGCTGCTGTTCCATCTGATGTTTCTCGTGCATCACTTAATTTTTGCTGTCAGCCCCTGGCAGTTCATAGAATCATAGAATATCCTGAGTTAGAAGAGACCCCCAAGGATCATCCAGTCCAACCTCTGGCCCTGCACAGACCCCCCAAAAATCCCACCCTGGGCATCCCTGGCAGCGGTGCCCAAATGCTCCTGGAGCTCTGGCAGCCTTGGGGCTGTGCCCATTCCCTGGGGAGCCTGGGCAGCGCCCAGCACCCTCTGGGGGAAGAACCATTTCCTAATATCCAACCTAAACCTCCCTGACACAACTTCATGCCATGCCCTCGCGTCCTGTCACTGGTCACCAGAGAGAAGAGGTTGGTGCTGCCCCTCACTTCCCCTCATGAGGAAGCTGCAGACTACAATCAGGTCTCTCCTCAGTCCCTGTTTTCACTCTGGTTGGGTTTGTCTTGAAGCATAAAATGAAGAAAGTAATTCCATACCAGATTGTGTAACCCTTGGTAAACACCTGGTCACCTCGGCTGAGTAATTTGGTGGATTGAGCAATTTCCTTGCATTAAGTAATTTCATTGGTGATTCAAGATTAAAATCCAAGCATGACAGACTTTCTGTGGTGGAGGCTCACTTCATGAAAAGAGCTGGGCTTGACACAGAAACTCAACATTGAAGGAAGCCAAAAGACCAGGGAAACTTTAATAGCCCTCAAATTGGTTGCCACCCCGCAATATTAGACTCTCTTATCTTATCACAGTACATGAACCATAAACTGCCTCTTCTCAAGATGGATATCTTGATCCAGACAGTGAAAAATGCAGCCAGATCTGCTGTGAGATCAGCACAGTGTAACACCTTATGTCTGTAACAGCTTATGTCTGTCATCCTGAGTGCCACCACATGGCATGCACAGGACAACCAGGGAATCACCCCTGCTGAGGCACCTCAAATCCTGGGTTTGGTTTTGGGGCCCTCCCTGCAAAATGTCATTGAGGTGATGGAGCGTGTCCAGAGAAGGGCAAAGGAGCTGGGGAAGGGTCTGGACCACATGTTCCATGAGGAGTGGGAGCTGGAAACCTGTTCAAAACTTCCCAAGGGAAAAAGCCTTAGATCTGACTTCAGTGCCTTTCACTTATCATGTGCCACTGTGATAAAGTAATTGCACACAGCTGGAGGAAATTTTTCAGTGGAAGGCTCCGGAAGGGGAAGAGGGCTGGGAGATAACATGGACTGAGGATTGAACTGGATGGAAGTTTAATGACTCACAAGTGTTTAATATTTGTGACTTAAATCTGTGGAGTAACTAATAGTTTCTGATGAATTTCTGTTATCATGCAATTATAACCTACATAATTGCAGCAAAACCCCACGTGTCTCAATAATTTTCCCCTCTAATAAATACTGGTGAATGAATAGAAAATATATCAATGTCCCCAAAGAGGTATTTGCACTGTCATATCTGCATTAAGGTCTGAAGTTTTCCTCACCTATCCTTGGCTATATATAATGAGTCTTCTCCAGCTCTACATCAAATCTTAAGTTTAGGGCAAATGATGGAGTCATTATAGTGCTCTTAGTAAATGCAAATGATGATTATTGATAATTGACATCTACTTTCACATTTTCTTTTTTAACCACTCTTTCCTTAAGTACTCCATCAAATCTTATTTGGAAAGGCTTGTGTTAGCATTTATTTCTCTTTCAAGGCTGCTGATCACTTCAGTAAAAGCCCGTGTTATTATTACTCTTCGCTCAAGTTCTTGGTTCAAAATTACACTAATCTTGCTACACTGTGAGGTGGCAGCTACAAAGAGAACAATGGAATAAGTCAATGGCTATTGTCTTTTCCTTTCTGAAGGGATGACTCACCCATCCTTATGACAAGACAGAGTAGATTCATTGTGCTGTTGTATTCATGTGGACCAGGGAACACCAACATTGAGCTGCAGCACAATGAAATCCTCAAGAAAGGCACAGAGGTCAGGGAGGAGGATAGGATATAGCAGGAGATGATATGTATGAGATCCTTACAACAGATAACTTGCAAACACAATGCAGAATCTTTTGAGAGTACTTTGAACGTTTCTATGGATCTGATCTGTTCTGGGAACATATTTGTTGAGCTGGAAGTCAGTCTAATAAATCTGAATATCAATGCAAGCCATAATAATATATTTTATATCCCTTCATTTTAAGATGTCTCCACCACTTTTTCCCTCTTTTATTCTTTCTGTTATATTTAGATAAATAGACCAATACAAAATTCATCTCCTCTAACAAAGAGATGTTTCCTGGAGTGCCTGGGTTAATCAGGGTTAGAGCCTGGGAGCACTTGGGCAGCCAGTTACTGCAGCCAGTGCCTGCCCATCAGTTATGGTACAGCCAATTTCTAGGCCCTGTTCTTTACATTAATTCTTGGTTATTTATATGACAGCAAGCACAGCGTGGAGCCCACTGGGCAGACCTCATCACTGTATCGCTGTCCTTGAATTCTAAAGAACAAAACCTGCTGCTTGGCACGGCATGGCCATGCCCCAGTTGTGCCAGGCTCTGCAGGAGGGTGGGGCACAGTCTGCCTTGGCCTTTGGCTTTTCCAGTGTGGAGGCTGAGGTATGTTTGCCCTCAATATGCACCGCTGTTGTGAAATTTATAAACTGAGAGCTTCACTCGAGCAGCATTTCAGCAAATATCTTCAGGATGGATTTTGAGAAGTGTGTTGGAGGCCTGATCGTGCAGAGGTTAAGGCAAACACTTAACTGCCCCAGTCATCCACAAAGAATCTGGGAGACTAGTTGTAGTAGAAAAGTTATGCACATAACTTATTTAAACATTTGCTAATTCAAATATTTAATTTTAATGGTTTCTCTTGGCTCACAGTTAAATGTCAATGCATAGCTGCCATCATGCAATATTTAATACAGCAATGTATGTGTAAAACTGGTTTCATTTACTGTGGCAAAATTAACTAACTTCTCTTCCATGTCCACAAATTGTTACAGAGTAATGTGGGGGGTAAGGTGAAGTATATTTATAGTAGTCATTGCCCACTCATTCAGTAAATATTGTTGCCTCAGATGATCAGATGTAGAGCACCATAAAAAAGGACACTGGCAGAAATTATATGCCCAGTTAGGTGGGGAAAAAGATAAAATGTGAAAGGAAACGGCACATACTACACTTTGTATTCTGTCTTGCTATGTGTGTGATTCAGAAAAAATAAAACATGCAGCTCAGAAAACTAGATTATGTTGCACTGAGTACTTGGACTGCATATAGGAAGAAATTTCTTTTGTTCATTGGTAATTTTTTCTTTGGTGCAGATTTTAATTATTAAAACTGCATATTCCTATGACAAACTGCTTGATACTTTTATATCTTTGATTAATGCAAGGAAGAATGCAATAAGTATTAATAAGTTTAAAGATTTATGATAGATACAAACAAAAATCTAGTTCTACTTTAAATGACAAATCAAGGCACATTTTTTTATACAAAAGGTATAAATTATTGGGGCCTTCATCAGAGAAAATATAAAACCAGTAAGCCTGACTTTTTCATTATGGCTTTTTGGGTTTTTTCTGGTTTTGCTTGAGCTGGGCTGAGTGGGGAAATTATTAAAACCACTCTCAGCTAGAAATGTAGACTTATATGTTTGGGAATCATGACCTTTAGTGCAGTTGGCTTCTTTAGGATGAAAAACATTACATAAAATTAATGTGGTTTTCTTCTCCCTTAGAACCACAGGTGTTTCTCTTCACATAAAGACTTGAAACACAAGTACTGTGACCACAATCATATCACAAAAAGGAATTCTTACTGTATTAGCTTTCGAATGTCCTTAAACACCATACATACAGAAATTTAGTAATAATTTTTTTTAATCCACTAACATTCCAAGAAAATATAGTTTATTATTTTTAAAGTAGTTTAATTCAGCTTTTTCTTTGCATTTCTTTGTTTAACCAGAAGGAAAATTGTTTTAAGATAATTTTTTTTTCAAATTTTGATAATTTCTGGGAGGCATATAACATGAACAAAAATCTTTGACAAAGATAATTGTAATATTGTGGCCAAAGAATTAGTTTCAAATACATTTTCAAAGCTCATGGCATCATTAAAAGACTTCAGAAATATGTAATTCTTGTCAAGTTGTGAGAACAAAGGAAGAAATATGGAAGCTGGCTAAAGGCAGACATAGAAACACATCCTTGAAAAGAGCCAGAATGGGGAAAAGCATTTAGATAACATATATAAATGTCAGTTTTAGATTTCTGGAGACGGACTTTGATGGTTATTGCTTTGTATCAGCTTTAAGGTATCATAAAAGTTGAGCAAGACACTTTAAACGGATTGGTGTTGAAAAGCAATCATTGTGAAACTGCTAAACGACTGATTTCTTTTCTGTTTCTTGCTTTGAAATAACCTTTCATGCAGATACAAATGCATATTATTTCCCTCTATACTTCCCCTAGGTTTGTATGAACATCATGAAACACCCAGAAGCAGCACAACACCTGTGATGGATTCTCTCTTTCGAGTACCAATGGCTTTTCATGCATTTAGGTATTTTCGCATGTGAAGAGCTGACTCTCCTTGAGCCATTCCCTTTGGCAACTGGCAGCATCATTTCCTTCCTGCTCATCCTTCTGGCTTAAAAGCAAGGTCAGGGCAAGAAGGTGAGCAGATGGTAACATTGAAAAGGGTTGGAAGTCTGGGAGCAAAGCTGCTTTCTGCATTCACACCTTCTCTTTCAGTAGCCATTTGCCTCAGGCTCCCCCAGATCAGGTGCTTTTTCTCTCAAGGAAAAGGAAACGGGCATAAAATGACCACTAAAGCTAAAAACAATTCTAAGAACTAAGGGTGATTTGAATAGAGGAGTATAAAAGGGGGCTGGAGGTAAAAAGGCAGGTTTGAGGATCAGGTATAAAGCAGTAGGAAAGTGCAGCTGCAGGGTCACTTAAGGCAGGAGCAGATATGGCCCGATAAGAAGCATCCACCAAGGTTATTCTCACACTCTTTCCCAGAAACCCTTCAAATACAGGCAGTTCTGACTGTTGGGGACCTTCATTCATTGTGTGACCAAAATGCACGTGTCACATCACAAGGGAAGTGCAGGTCTGTTCACACAAGGGGTTTTGAGGACACGAGACCCATGACACCACCCAAATGTCAGACACAGGCACGGGTACAGATTGATTTCACCTGCATATGGCTTTTCATAAGATGTCCGATATTTTGTTTTGCCACTTTCTTAGATGTACAATTGAACATTTTTCCTTTTGTAGGGACAAAGCAAAGGAGACTAAAAGTCTGAGTGCTGGGTGCTCCCCTGGTGAGGTATTGCCCATCTGGTACAACACAAAATGAACAGGGACATAGGAATTGAAGTCCTGCAGAGCATTCCTGGGCAGATACAAAGAGATTGATTTTGTTTAAGCTGCCTCCTGCAAGAAGCATGACAGAAAACCCATCCACGGATCTACAACACAGAGTGTTATTGTAAGTAGGTCTTTTTATTCCTTTGTTCAACTGAAAGAAAATGATTGATCAATGAACATAACAGAGCTTTCTATAGTGTTTAACATCGCTGAGAGCCACTAAAAATGACAACTGTGATTGAAAAATTCAACAGTTTGAAACTTCATTTTTTATTGAAATGGCATAGAAAGCATTTGGGTTTTAATCCAACTATAACAGTATAATTTATTGAACACTTGTTCCAGCAAACAGCTGACCTCTGAAAAAACATGTTACGAGTTAATTGAGACTGATATTGTTAGACAAATGTCGTAAGGTTTCCTGTGCCTCAAGTCTTTTGATTACGGTAAGACTAATTTGATAACGCGTATTTTATCTCACTGATAAGTGGTCAAGAGCCAAGGCAACAGTTTCATTTATTCCTGATGTGAGAACAGCAAGGGATTGCTGATCTGCTGCCAGGAATACAGTCTCATAACTCATGTCTTTTATGGTACTTTGTTTTGCATAAAACTTCCTGCTGCTCTGATCTCAGTGTGTGCAATAGGTAAGACAGATAATCTGAGGCACGTTTTGACATTGGAATTTTAGCCTCTGCAAATCAAAGGTGCCTGTTATCAAGGCATAGGTCCTCATGTAAGTTAAAGAACACTTACTGGAAGTGCCAGAAATGCACCAGTAAGCTGAAATTGGTGAGGCCCAGATAGAAGACTGAGAGCCAAGTTTGTGTTCATGAACCATGCTAGAAGATTTCATTATTGTGGATAAATTTAACCACTGTGCATTTAGTGCTCCTCTATTCTTGAATCTCCTTGATATCATCCATAAATTTTCTGTTCACAGTGCCTCAAACCACCTACAGCTGGACAATCTAGAGATCCTTGAGTCCATCCCCTTGCTCAGAGCAGGGTCAGAGAAAACAAGTTGCTCAGGACTGTATCCAGTTGGTCCGAATAACTTGAAGAATTGAGGAATCTATAAAATCATTTGGTAACCTATTCCTCTGCTTGTCCACTCTCACAGTGAAATTCTCTTTTCTTATGTTAAGCAGAGTTTATTGTACTTCAGTTCATGCCCATTACCTCTCATCCAGCCACCAGGCACCACTGAGAGGAGTCTGGCTCATTTTTCAAGAATCTTGAGGCAGAATTGTGACTCCATGGCCCCCTCCCAACAACAGTGTGTGATCACTCCACTGAGCACATGGTATTGTTTTTGCTCTTGTCAGACAGTCAGGAGCAGTAGAGCCGTGAATAGCAATGTTCAGGCTTCCATTTCTTTATTAACATCTGAGTACAATCAGTTGTATTTACCATTGTCCTCCAGTTTGTTTGCTTTTCTCAGTAATGGCTTTAACAGCTTCTGCTTCTGTTTCTAGACTCTGGCCTTTTGTCTTTCTTTCCTCTATTAGAGCACTGTGAACCTTTGCAGGAAGAGCACTCTTTATTGCCCTTGTATAGACCCAAGCTGTACTTTTCTACAGAAGGAAGGTTGGAATACACCAGCAGGAATATCGAGTTATGTCCAGCTATTGCAGTGTGGTTGTATTTGGTGTCGTAGCCAAAATGAACAGAGAGATACAGCCTGGATGAAGTGTAATGAAAAGAATATTAGACCAAGAACTGGCCTGTTTCTAGCTGACCTCTATTTCTCCTCATCAGGTGAGTAGAAGCAGTAGAAATGCAATGTAATGACCCCAGCAGACAGGACCGTGGGCTCTTGTGCCCCCACGTCATCTACAACTCCATTAAGACTTCACACAGACCAACCAAGGAAATCAGCTCAACAGGACTTTTGATTTCAATTCCTCCTTCTTTTCTTTTTTATAAACTGTGTGATTCAAGGGATTGATGGGAGCCTTGCTGGCAGATGAATCTGAGGACCACAGCTGTAGATAGAGGGAAGACGCTGGTAAAGCAGAGCAAGCTCAACAGAGGCCCGCAGGTGAGGTTCACTTAGGGTATGTCACAAATAGTTGGCATGAATTTACTTCTGATTCCTGTCTTAATCCCATTTATGATGTGTTGTTTGTGTACAAGCAGCTGGGGAACAAGCCTACAATTTCAAATGGAGAACCAAAATATAAACGTTTTTGAGACCAGGACTCTGCTGAAGAATTTATCAGAAAACCTGCTATGAGTTTGCTGCATCACCCTGCAATGCATTGAGGTCTGCATAATCAAGCAATTACCTATAAGCAATAAATAAATAAAATTGGGATGGTTGAGGAAAAAAAACACATATATCCACCAATATGGTTCCAAAGGTAATGCTGGGCCTGCACATGCAGTTAAGATAATTTAAAATAAAGGCGTACCAGGGTTTTGGCTGGCATAGAGTTATTTTTCTTCCCAGTAGCACGAATTATCTAGAAAATGGAAACTTTACCACTCCTATGTAATCCTTCTGTAAAGATCGGATAATCATAAAAAATATTGCACCATAAATCAGACAGAGCATGGGCCAGGCTGACCTTGGGAGCCCCAGGCTTTTACCAGTGCAGAGTATAAATTCAAATGCTTGGTTTCCTTGGGATCTCTTGGCAAGATGCGTGCCACCAGGGACTTGCTGTGGTTATTCCTCTTAAATGCAGCACTCCTGGATGCCATCTCACCTAATCTAGACAAAAAAAATTCTTCCCAAGAAGGTAAGAAAACAGTGTCTTACTGTTCTGTGCTGGGTCTATACATGGCACTCACAGGCCAGTTTAACCAACCCTTTGCAAAGATTAGAAGACAGATTGAAATTAGATAACATCAGGTTGTTTTATTAAAAATATGAACCAATCGATATCACAATTAAGTATTATTTTTGTTGAAGTGAATTTAGTGTGATGAAATTATCATTGTTTTGCAGTAGTGTCTTGCGGCAAAGTTTAAACCAAATTTAAAAAGAATTCTGTCGTGAAAGACTGAGAGACTTTGTTCCTATAAATCTGTGGGTTTCAGTATGGAATTATGAGGGATTATAATTTCTTTGGCTGTACTGCATATTTGCTTTATAATACTTTAAATTCCACCTCGCAAATGCACATGGAACCACCCAATACTTATTTAACTTTATGTAATTTAATGGGAGTGCAATAGAAAGACACAGTTGCTGTGCTGTAGGGTGTCAGGAAGTCCCAGGTGTGTGCTTTTTGCTGACTTGGGACTTTCAGGCATATGGAATAAAAACCTGGAGACTGTAACAATCGAGTCTGCACGTGTGCAAACACAAAACAATGCTGGGTTTCCTCAGAAACCAATATTTAGTATTACTGAGGACTTTCTAAACACTATCAGCATTTAAAAAAAATAAAAAAGAAAACAAAAAAAGCCCAACGAATGAACAAAAAAGGCATGACTCTCACTCCTCTTTCACAGAAGATATCTGAAGTCTTATGCTCCTGCTAGGAATTTCTTCTTCTGACTCAGACACCTCTTTGTTCACTGTTTTTTGCAGCTATAAATAAGAAAACAACACCCATTATATCCCTGGGCATATTGGTGATAGAGTGTGTGTTGCTAATTTTGCCCACTGCTTTCAAAAAGACAGTTCAAAATGCTTGAATTATAAAAACAGAAAACAGAGAAATGAAAACTAACCCAAGGAAATCAGAAACAATGAAAATCATAGAACAAAGAAACCAAAAGGGTCTGGTATCTGTCTCACTGTACAAAGTAATTTTCTGTATGTCTGGGAATTACCAAGTACTTTGGGCGTGCTACTCAGATAAAAAAGGCTCGAGAAAGACACAGCACTTGTGAAATGCTGTATCAGACCATGGACCCTGACTAAGCATGTCACTGATTTATTTTTGCATGAAAATCATGAATACATTTATGCAAGTTTTTGTTCTTCTTTTTTTCGGATTTTTTACTACTCATTTAATTTTCCAGATAAACCTGTGTATATAAACAACTGAAAATACTGTGGGTATTTTGAATCAGAAGCACAGATTTAAGGGAGTTCCACAAATATTCTGTATTACTCACTCCCAGTCACATCTTTCTGTAATCTTTGAGTATTTCACTTTATTAGGTTGATGGTACGACTGCAATGCTTGGTTTATTCATCTCCCAACATTTTCTGTCCATTTCTGGCAAATACACATTAAGAATTGCCACTAAAAACTCAAATATTAGTCAAAAATCCGAACTATTCTCTTTAAACTGACCTAACATTAATCCAAAAATGCATGTATGAAAAATAGGTTGGCTGAATGGCAGATTTGCACTCAGTTGTCTCTGTTTACATCCTTTTAATTGAAAAGATAATTTTGTGAGGCTACCATGCCCTTGTGGAATATGACATTACTAATTATCTCTTTCTTCACAAAGACCAGAGCTTTTTCCCTGCATCCCAAAAGATGCAGCTCTCTAGAGAAAACATACCTCATCTGAATTTGTTGATCACATGTATTGTAAATTAAGTCACTGAAAGCAGCCATGTACACAAGAATCCTAAAGGAACAGATTCATGGAATCACAGAATCATGGAACAATTTGGGTTACGAGGCAACTTTAATAATCTTCTGCCTTAAACCTCCAAAGGAAGCAGAGACAGTTTAAAACAGAAGATGCTCAGAGCCACATCTGACCTTGAAAGTTGCCAGTGAAGGGAAATCCACATCATCTCAGGCAACATCAAAAGATTAGGACTCATTTGATAGAAAAAAAAGTGTTTTGAAGATGTGTCGAAAAATTATTGCTTTTCTTGCTCCTTTCACGGAAGAACACCCTTGAGATTGAGACATTGCTCTCCATCTCCCACGTGACAGGGTGACACCAACATCCCCAGCTCTGGGAGAAACCTGGTCATGATCCTTCATCCACCAGGGCCTCACCTGCTTCTTTCTCTTCCTTCTCTACAGATGCCACCAGCACTGATACACCCACGTTAAAGTCATCTGCTCCTCCAGGTGGGTCTGAATCTGTCCATGATTTCTGGCCAGTGCTTTTGAGGAGCCAGTAATTCCTGCAGAGTTTGGGGTTTGGTTTTCTCCATGGGACAGCAGAGCCCAGGAAAAGCACATCATAATGAAGCCAAGACTGGCAGTCCTGGTGGTCTGAAACTTGTGGAGCAATGCCAAGTCCCCAGCCAGGGAGGTGCCTGCTTGCGGTCTTTGTTGGCTGGAATTCAGTGTGTTTTGCCATTAGAGCAGGGTTACATTTTTGGTTGATCCCACCATGCAAGACCATCCTGCTGAGACCCCCAGGCTCTCCATCTCCCATGTGACAGGGTGGAACCAGCATCCCCAGTATAGGGAGAAACCTGGCCATCCTCCTTTTACCTTACTTGCTGCTTTCTCTTCCTCCCCTGCAGATGACACAACCACAGGCAGATTAACCTTCTCTGCTCCTTCAAGTGAGCCTGAATTTCTTCTGGGATTTCTTGCCACTGATTTTTGCAGAAACAATTAGTGCCTCATAGTTTGGAATTTAGTCTTCTCCAAGGGAGAGCAGAGCCTGGGAAAAGCACAGCAGAATGCAGCTGAGACTGGGAGTCATGGGAGCCTGAAATTCATAGAGTGATGCCAAGGCCCTGGCAAGGGAATTTACCTGCTTCTGGTCTTTGTTGGCTGCAGTTGAGTGTGTGTTGGGGATGAGTGTGGGATTATGATTTTGGTTGATCCCACAACGCAAGACTACTGTGCTGACACCCCCAAGTGCTCCATCTCCCATGTGACAGGGTGGCACCAACATCCCCAGCACTGGGAGAAACCTGACCGGGCTCCCTCATCCACGAAAACCTCACTTGCTACTTCCTCCTTCTTCCCTGCAGATGCCACAACCACCCATTCACTCAGGTTAATGTGATTTACTAAAGAACGGATATCGATCTAATATCGATACCCGATTAGAACAGACAAAGACTCTCTAACTCGTTTGGGTTAGAAAGGGTATGTTTATTCCAGTGCCGGGAAGCTGTGTGGATAGCTCCAAAAGCACAGGGCCGAGGTTACAAAGCAATTCAAAGCCTATTTATTCATGAAAGTTCTAAATATTCAAAATACAGATACCATGGACTCCTCCCATTCTCGCTCCGTATGGAAATTAGCCACAAAGTCATTAAGCATGCGTAGTTCTCTCTAGGAAATGGGTTGGTGGTCTCATAATTATGAGGAGGGTCCTTCTTTGGATGAAGCAACTCTTCTTCCTTGCTATGACCTTTTTACCTTCTTAGTTTTTAACAATACCTAT
>VWZT01008028.1:279267-297510 GCA_013397055.1 Pachycephala philippinensis | reverse complement strand
GTTTTCAAACTAATACAACCAGTTTCCCAAAAGTAGCCTTTGATTTCAAAACATAAGATTCTGAGTCATCAAGAGACAGATTTCCTTTTTGTTACAAGTTTCCTACGTGCATCACTAATACTTCTTAGTGGTCACAAAACATCTTAAGAGTTTGAATATAGGGTTTTTGCAAATTAGATGTGAACTTTCCAGGAAATGAAAACGGGTCTAAAACTTAAGAACTACGAACACTTTGAAGTTCTCCGTTAAGAATGCTCTCTTATCCAACCTATTGATCTTTATAAATCCAAGATTTTATTTTCTACAGCAATTAACAAACTCCGCTAACGTGCTGGTTAATAAGCACCCAAATTTCTTTTAAAAGCCTACATGAGGTTAAAGAGAAAATATGACCTATTTATAAGCAGCACACAATGAAGATAAATTATTAGAACGGTTTGTCAATGTTCTGCTGTTACCTCAACCCTCACCCTCAGGAGTAAACATTTAGACAAGAGGGCAGATTAATTTTAATCCATTTAATCCCATCTCTCGAAATAAGGGTGCATATTACAAACTTTTTTTTCCAAGTTTCTAAGCCAGTATCAACTGAGCAACAAACACCACCATATATAAATTTTTCATTAATTTCGTTTTGATAACCGGTTTGGTAAATTAATACCTTAGAGAGATGTTTACGTACAAGAAAGCATTGTGCCATGTTAGAGCTAAGTTCCCAAAGGATCTTTTCCAAGGCATCAAAAGAGGAAGAGAATAAATGAGTGTATGAAAGGCAATCACCACTTAAAATGGGGACATTTTTACTGTCCTCACTTTACTGCTTTGTCCAAAAACCGCACATGACCTACACCAGTAGTCCAAGTGTTTGTGTTAAGTGGATGGTACCTACATTTAATGGTTAAAATAATGTGGATTTGTTTATATTCCAAAGAAACTGCAGAGTCCTGATTCTTCAATTAAACTTCTCTGCTGACATCTGAAATTGCAGGTCACTATTCCAGCAGCACTAAAGATAGAAAGATGGGGCATTTTCCCTTTCAGAATTCTCAGCAGAGACTTCCTGCTTGGAAGCAGACAGACTCCCGGTTTGGGTATTGCCAACAGCTTCAGAAGAGTGAAGCAGATATTTACAATTGGGTTGCTTGCTGCCCAGAGCACATCAAGGAGAGCATCTCATCCTTGATGTTGCTCAGCTCCTTCCTGTAGGTAAAACTCAACTTCTCTTGCTCCAGCTTTCCTCTGAGAGCAGCCTCGACTCCGTCTGTAGTTGAGGACAGTTATTTCTTGGTCAGGACACAGAGACAGCAAAGAAACCATGGCTCACTGCACATACATCCCTTCTCACATTTCACTGGTTTTAATGGAGGGGTGGTGCAGTACTCCCACAGTAAAGCCAGTAAATGGTACTAAAAAACTCTAACTCCCTGCCTTTAGGATTCCGCTTGATTCTGAACTGTGTCTCATCTGCCTGCTCCTCTCTCTCTTCCCCCTCAAACAGGAGGGATACTAAAGGTGAAGATGCCAAGCATCCCTGCTGCCTGGAGGGAGAAGTAACAGTTCCACAGAACTGCTGCCACTCCCCGAGGAAACCTGATGGATGCCCCAAGGGAGGGGAGCAGCCTCTGATCTGCAAAGGAGACAACTTACTAGTTCTACAGCACTGATGGAATAATATAAATAAATCCCACCATTAACCACAACAGGGGGGAAATCTGGACAGCGAAGCAATTCCCAGGAGACTGAGAGTGCTGCAGCAGATGGTGACATCCAAGCATCACATCCTCCCCTGGGACCAAACTGCAAGGCTGAGTAACTGCTAAGCAATCCCTGGGAGCTCTGCTCCTCTTCTGCTCCTTGCTGAGCCTCTTATAGCTCCAGCATGCAACACTTCCAAGAGCAATGGGGGGGGGCTCCTCCCCAACAGCAGCAGGAGGCAAAAAAAGCAGCTCCTCCAAGATTTTAGGGCTATTTAACTCACCACCTTCACTAGGCAAGCCTGAAGCTGTCATTCAGACACCTTGTCACCAAAGAGAAATCAAAGGCACACGTACACATCTAAGGCCTGACGTTACACACACATTAGGTCTCTACAAATGAGTAACTTCAATGGAATTGCAACCATGAACACAACAAATAACTGCATTTTTAAACTCTCCTAACAGAACAGCTGTCAAACACAAAATATAGCTGTGAACAGGTTTGCTTACCTTCCGATAAATCATGTGACACATAGCTACCCTCAGCTTCATGCCAGCCCGCTGCACATGATAGAAGTATAAGTGGTGCATTGTAGCCAGAATAAGGGTGCACACAGACAGAGCACCTGCGTAGCAATATGCAAAATTCAAAGCTACCTCATCTGAGGAATCATAGTTTTCAAAATAATTAATAATTTTTCCCAAAAAAATTGGTTGAACTATTTTGAGGGTTTCCTGAAAGAGAAAGAAGGGGAAAAAGTATTAATAATTTCATATCACGCCGTGCTAACCAAGTTTGTAAACAGGCAAACAAGAGCCAAGTACTGCTGCAAGTCATATCCCTTATTATTTTGTCTTTATTGTGCTCTAAAATGTCAAGCCAATTTTTATCAACACATAATCCAAAAGAAACACGTTCCACATAAAAATTTAGCTGGAACTTCAAAGAGAACTCTCTCAATTACCAAAAATACCCTTTGATGTTATAAAAATTGCGTATGTATTACACTTCCATTTTTAAAGATGCCACATGTCCTTTACAGCGAGAAAAAAAATTTTTTTTGTTGGGCACCCCACTCAGACACATAAAATACAGATAAGCCTTACAAAGCAAGTGAATGGTTTGCAATGTCTCAAAAATAATGCACTGAAATCAGCTCTCTCTTCCACTTCCATAATCCTGCAGTTATGACTCAATTTTTCAGTCTCTACAGGGTTATAGCTCTGTTCTACTTTTCTGAGAACACTGCCAGGTTCTCTGAGCAGTGCAGGATGAAGTCACCAGTACATGTCATGAAATCTAAGAGGATAAGTTTCACACTGCTGTTCGCCAAGAAGTAGGTCCTGTGACATTTTACACCACTTACCTCAATCATTGTGAAAATTCCAAAAACTAAATAGGACTTCCAGTAACACAGAATAATGGCTTTTGTTAAATGTGGTGTTTTTCCTCTCTTTTTTGCTTTTTGCACCTCTTTATCCCAGTACCTGACAAACAAAGTGCAAACATTTTGGCGGACAGAAGTAAAATCACAAGGCAATTACCTAGAATAAAATACTTTCACGCTTACAGCCAGATTGCCCTGATCACCTTTATAAAATCAAATTTTAAAAAAGGAGTTAACAAATAATCATGTCTTCTCATTCACATAAACACTTAGTACTTAGTAGTATAGGCCTGTTTGCTCTTGGTTAATCACAAACAATTGACCACCCTTAATGTATTTGCTGATGAGGAATCCTTCCTTTATTTCTTCTCTTCTGTTCAGACAGTCACCACTCACCTTAATTAACAGCCTATTATCAAATGATCTCCTGACCAAGGACTAAAGTGAGGCAGCACAGTGTCTTTATCTATCCATATGCTCTCTGCTTCCACAGAGAGGTTGTGATGCCCAACCCTTTCTCATGTCTGGCCCTTTCTTTTTTCTACCACATCCTTTGATGAAGATTTTGTCACCCAACACTCTGCACATCTCTCTGAAGGCAAGGATTCATCAACAGAGTGGCAAAGACCTTTCCATAACCACATGTCTGCCCACAAGTAGGACACAATCTGTTCACATAAAAACCAAAGACAGTAATAACAAGCATGATTTTAACAAGAAAGTATCACAATTTAAGCAGACTTCTTAAACACGCTGCTGTCAGACAGGATCCTCCCCCTTTCTTCTGAAGGCTAAGTGTTTTCTGCCAAACCTCTGACCTTGACAGTTTGAGGGGTGAAATGAGTCTAAGGCATGAAAGCCAATTATTTTGCAACACAAAAGCACAGAAGTTCAAAGCACACAGATAAGAACACATTTTTTATTTTTACCCTCTCTTTTTTTGTTACAAGAACTACAGAGTTATTGTCTAGATGCTTTGAAAACAGAAACTGTGTAGGTTCTGTGGGGTTTATTGGCTCAAGAGAAAAAACTACTTCCTTAGGCAGCTATTTATGAATTATATTCTCTGCTTCTTGGTCAAGAACACTGAAGAATTAAAAACCACGCACTTTTTTCTTCCAGCATTTCCTGACTCATGCAAGTGTGTGCTTTTTCTATAAAAATCATTGGAAAGAGTCCATCCTCCCCTACAGCCAAGTCCCTGAACCACTTCAAGACGCAGCCATGGAATTTGGCAAAGCTCTCCAGCTACAAAGACATTAAAAGCGGCCACTCCTATGAGCCTATCACCGACCCTCTTTCTTAATTTATCCAGAGCAGGATGACATCAGACCTGGTCATAACCTTTCGTTTCTGGATTCTTTTTTGCTTCTTGAGGAGTCTCTCATCCCAATCAAACTATCAGGAAAGTCCATCTGCTCTGCCTTCAGTGTAAAGGCAAGAAACAGCAAGGCCACACTTTCTTACCACAGAGGTCACCTTTCACTAGGAGACATCTTTTCCTATAACTATATTTAGCAGAAGATTATCTGAAGACAAAAATCCTCTCTGTTGCAAGGTTCATGACAATTTACATGAACAGTTATTATTTAAAAGTATTTTACTATTAAAATACAGATCCCCCTGATTGCGTAACACTATGAACTGGTACACAGTCCATGAAAAAGTATTTAAAACCAAATAAAAACACCTCCTAGAGGCAAGCTTTAAGCTGTCCAAGGCATCTCACCCACTTTACCAGTGAGTGGCATATTTTCAACATACATATATTTATATACACATATACATAAAGGGTCATTTAATTCTATTTGCACTCTAAATGAAAAAAACAACGAAGAAGTAAAATACAAAACTTTTTTTCTCCACTTGTATACAGAGCAATTTGAAGTCTCCACAGCTATTTTACCACAGCCCAGAAGACTCGGATATTTACTAAGGATTACTACCATTACGGCTGATGTAAAGTTGTCTTCTCCAAGCATTCTTCAGTGTCAAATTAATTATAAATGACATAATGGAAATACTCTAATGCACTTTCATTACGTGTAACTTGAAAAAAACTAAAAAGCTTCTACAGTAAACAAGTTCTCTTAGTTCTTATTGCTCTTAATTCTTCAGCATTTTTAACCTTGTTAAACTTTACAATAACCTCTTTTAATTATAGAATAGAAATAAGATTTTTACCTTTGCCGGCATTAATACAATAAAAGAGAACAATTGTCCCTTCCAACCCAAAGTATTCTATAATTTTTCTCCTTACCACTGCAATTCCTCTCCAAGCTTCTCTGAGGAATCTTCTGGCAGCACTTGATACATATCATCTTCTTCAAGCCTTCGTTTATGGCCAATAATAAATAAGGGATTCAACCACCTAGTTAAATACAAATTATTAGAAAAACTGATCAGCAGACCAAAAGAGTAATTTCTTTACATATTAATTTAATTCTTTTACTCCCTTCTTTCCTCCTTCTGAATCATTCAACATCCACACATTTTACCACACTTTTATCTAAGAATTAAGTCAACCCCTATCTTGCAAATGGGAAAGCACTTCCCACTTCCTAAATCTCTTTATGCCCATAGCACCTTACTCCCAGGCATCCAGACAGCCAGCATACCTTCTTGGCCTTAAGGCAATTGTCTTCTTACAGTGTTTCCTTATACTCAAGGAAAAAGAGCATTCGTTGAAATATTAGGGAAAAAACCAGAACTTAACCCAACTATCAAAATATTGACAGCTGTAAATAAAATTGTAATGCATACTAAAAGACATTTTTTGTAACATTTACTTGAGGAGAAAAGTAGCTGCTGTTCAATTGACACCTTGACAAGTATTAAAGGTCAGTAATTTAAAGACAATCACTGAAATGTAAAAAACGGGAAAATATTGGATTATTACTGTATCTTACTCATGTTTGGAAATATAAACAGAAGCACAGTGACACAGTGTGCATGTAGGTTCAAAAAAAGGAAAATACTGTCTAACACCTCAGTTTCCTTAGTGGAAAGATTCTTAAAAGCTCAGTATTTTACGAGAGCACTTTGAAGATAAATTATAATAGCAGTACTGTAGATCTGTTGAAAAACACTGTATTTTGTTAGATCCAGTAGATCAATTGTCAGGGAACAGCAAGACTAGATTTTATGCACCTACATCCTTCTCCAAGCCTGAGACACGTCAGGGAAGTCCAAACAGTTTCAGTTGTCCTCCACAGAGCGAGGGTTGTACGGCATAAAGCACAAAAACATCCAAGTTATCCATGAGATGGAGAAAAAGGGAATGACATGCAAAACAGGCATGGCTTAGTGAGAACAATGGAGTTAGGGAACTTGCAGTTTTCCACTTAGTTCGTCTCACTACTGAATTTGTGGTATTTTGTTTCCAGGAGACATGGATTTTGGCTCTAAGGCTTATTTCCTGAAAGTACTTTCTCAGCTGGTTACCACCATCAAAATCAAGAAGTCAGGGACGGATCTGTTTTGGAAAAAATACTCTTGCTCTCAAGGCAAGCTGTCTGTCTGATCTCAATTGCCTGTGAAAGTTCTTAACTGCTGCTTAGATTCTGATAATTATTCCCCAGCTTCACCAACACAATTCTTAGAAGAACATGTGGTGTGCTAGGTGAAATGTATTATTCTCTGGAAGTCCCACATGTGAGAATTCAGTCTGGGGTGGTTTACAATGAAGGTATTTATTTATTCACAACCAAAACAGTAGTTATGAATACTCATCAACTAGCTCTGCATTTCTTGCTCAGGCATGTTCCAACTAAACTTTGTATACACTGGCTTCCAAGAAGGTTGTTGGCTAGTTTTAGAGAGGGTGGATGGGCAGGCGGAACCCTAGAGAGGGGGCTCAGAGTTTCTTCAAAGATAGCACTCTTGTAAAAACCTTTTTCCCAGGCTCCATGGCACAACTGCAAGTAACAAATGGGATTATTTAGTATTTTTACTTCACTATTTAGCATGTCAGCACAGTGTTTTTGTGACTCATTCAAAAAATTAAGTCTCTATCCCTAAAGTAGCACCTTTGATGCCTAACAGCCCTTTTTAAACTCTTGGAGTGAGTACTGAAGATTTGTTTATGTGAGCTGTTAACTCCTAAATGTATGTTAAAGGTACACTTAGAAACAGAAAGTACTTGTCAGACAAGTCTGTTGCTTGGACTTTATGGTTAAACAGCATCAGGGCCCAAATCGCTGTCACGACTTCCCCACAGGTCCTGACAAAAGGTCTCAAATACCAACTGCTCCAACCAGCAGCAGAACTTCTGCCTGGTTTGACACAAGGAATCTGCTCCGCTGAAATATTTCTTCTTTGGCCTCAGTTCTCACAGATGACCACAGGTAAAAAGCAGGTATGAGGCAAATAACCTCAAAGCCATTCAAATAATATCTGCCTGCTGGATGAGAGAGACTCTGTTTGCTCCAGGACAGACAGTTATGGGAAAGATCTGCAGACTTCAGTTGACACCTGAGGCCTATACCCAGTGTTCCTCCTCTTGCAACATCTCTATTAGCCTATGATGTATCCATTCAGACAGGCTAGAATTATCTTTCCCCTAGCAAGAGAATGAGGATGAGGCAGCCCTTTCAGGAAAATATAGGGATAAATCCTTCTCCCATCTATGGAAATGGTTATGAGATTTCACTGGCTACTGCTGCCAACATGGTGAAAACAAAACCGGTTCTGACATTTAACAAGGGAACATAAATAGGATATTTATTACAGAATCACAGAAAGGCTGAGGTTGTGTCAGAAGGGACATCTGGAGGTCAGCTGGTCCAACCCCTGCTGCTCAAGCAGGGCCACCTAGAGCTGATTGTCCAGCACAATGTCCAGACAGCTTTTGAAGATCTCCAAGGAGACTTCATAACCCCTCTAGGCAGCCTACGACAGTGCTCAATCACCCTCATAGCAAAGAAGTGTTTCCTGATGTTCAGGGGGAATCTCCTGTTATTCAGTCTGTGCCCCATTGCCTCTGGTCCTGTTCCTGGACACACTGAGAAGAGCCTGGCTCTGCCCACCTTGCACCCTCCCCTCAAGTATTTATCTACATTGATGATATCGCCCTGATCTTCTCCTCTCCAGGATGAACAGTTCCAGCTCTCTCAGCCTTTCCTCCCAGAAGAGATGTTCCAAGCCTTAATCATTCTTGTGACCTTCCGCTGTGCTTTTTCCAGTATGTCCATGTCTCTCTTGTACTGGGGACCCAGAACTGGATTCAGGACCCCAACTGTGGTGGCCTCAGCAGTGCTGAATAGTACTTTCTGCATGTAGCAGAGTGCACAGAGGAAACCAAAAGACACTTTAGAAACAGACTTAAATATACAGTTTTAAAAAATAAAAACAATGCTATTAATGTTACTCAGTGGAACACCATTCCTCTACTTATACTTTTTGAAAAACCACAGGCAGGCAACAGGAAGAACAATGGAACAACGCTTCTGCTGAAGGCAACTGCTCCATCCTGATGGCATTTGATTCCATACTACAGCCAAGAGCAGAAAGTGCTGACCACAGATGTGCAGTCCATGTGCAAAGTAAACAGCTGAAAGACAACACTTCCAAGTGTACAGGACTGTAAGAGCCATCTAGTTTATCCTTTGTCCTTAAACTCTCAAAACAACTTACTGATGATATGCCCACCTCCACTGAGGAGTTCTTATGGTTTGCAGTAAATCCCTTGTCCCCCCATCTCCACACAGTACGTACGGTGTGACTGAATTTGAAAAACATTTAAGTAGCAGATGAGAGATGATAGTGCAAGGTAAAAACTGCCAGACATCTCAAGGCTGTCAGACTAGTTCCAGTGAGACCTAGTGCAACTTCAGGGCTTCTCAATTTTTTCCATTAGTTAAATCCATAGCATTGAAAAGAGTAATATATTGCACTACAACCTCTATGTTAACATTAAAAAAGGCAAGGAAAACCAATCCAGAGTAAGCAGAAACCTGTAGTAATTCATTTTGTGGCTCAATTACTATAATGGACAACATGGCAAAGACTCAGCACAAGTCCACGTTTCTGTAAGGTTAGGGGGAAAAAATGTATTAAAAAACCCAAAAATTTAAAAATCACCCAGTGTTGAGCTTTCTGATTAATGTCCCTCAAAATAATCATCATCAAGAGCTACTACTATGGAGATCTTAGGTGTACAAAAGCTTTTAACAGTATGTTGTGTTACTAGAGTATACTTAAGACCTTTAGAAGAAGGTTAAACATTTTTCTTTTCAAATTATGCTTAGTACTTGAAGGGCTTTTTTCCCAAGAACGAAGCCTTCTCCAAACTCCAACTCCAGCAAGAAGAGTTTAAGCATCACCATTTCACTGATGCATCCTGAACTTTATGCTGGAAGGCCTACTTCCAGACAGAAGACTTAGCACATGTTCATTCATATTCAGTCATTAAAGTAAAAGTTTCCACCTGAATGCCACATACAGACTATGCCCTGTGGAGTTCCCTGCACTCACAGCAGAACTGAGACCAACCTATTTCACACAGCCTGCTGTTGCTCAAGTCACACACTGGTAACAAGCAAACCAACCAAGCCCTTCTCTTGCCTGAAGGCTCAGTTAAATCAGAGTGCTGTCAGAGTACTGTTAGAGGAAGCTGACAAATAAAGCAAAGGCCTACATAAAGAACAACCCTGAAACCCCATTGTAGCCATGAAGGAAGACTACTCCTTAAAGCAGTATCTCTTTTGTCCCAACAGAGATCAGCTAATACCGATCTCTTCAAGAAAGAAAAAAGTTCTTTTTTTCTATTAAAAAGAGCTCACAAAAAAAATTAGCAGTTGTTATGAAAACAGAACCTGTGCAAATTGCATTATTGTTTAATAAAAAAGCTGAAGTAATAAGCTAAACTAAAGAAATGGAGTAAATATACAGACAGTCATGCGAACCCCTCCTCTCACCCCAGTGATGTGCTCAACACCAATCTATTTTACCAGAAGAAAGAGAGGAACAACGTTCTGGGGAGGTAAGACTTGCACCTTATTTCTGTATTTCTTTCTGAAATCTGTTCAACTTAAATATAAACAGGACTCCTTAGTCACTGTGTTTACTTTTCCCAGGTACCTTCCTGTTTGCTAAAAATTTTGAAAAATGATTTTTTTCCTACACATCGCCTCATTTTAGTTACTCTTTCAGAACATAGGGTTCACATGATGCCTTTCAAAGAGCTTAGCCCAAATTCCTCCTAGCATGACCTGCACATAAAAATGTGAGTATCTGTAGGAATCCTGAGTACCTTGTGTTCTGGTGGGAATGCCTCTGGTCTATCAAAACGATTAGCTGATCAAAGACATCAGTCTGGAAATATGCCCAGAATAAGTCCCTGCTACTGCCAGAATACTGATGTCACTAGTAATAAAGATTAAAAAAATAAATTAAAAAATCACTCTATAACCTGGTGCAAACCCAGAGATAGCCAACTGCAAAACAGTAAATCATTGTTCTGACCCCAAAAGGCTTTTCACCTCTGCAGCAGTACCTTGGGTACTGATAAAAAAAGAAAGTGATTCATTCCTGAACCAGCAGATACACAAAGACCACAATATAAACATTCACTTCCTGCATTTCCCTACTCCTGGGCCCTGACATTACACACCCTTAAAGATTACAACACAGTCAACCAGCCACAATTTACTTGGTTGCTCGGGAAAGTCCAATTTTTACCAATTGTTATGAGAGCAACTCCACCAAGATTTTGGAAAGCCTCTGAGGTCTGCAGAAAAAATTAAGACAGTGTTTGCTTACCCTCCTAAGAGAAGCCATCCTGTTCTTCAAAGACAGCATGTAAGAGAAACCAGCCCTGCTATCCAAACTGCAGGATCATTAGGGCTAGTCATGCTATTCTCCTTCATACATGAAATAACATTTCCTAAACAAGAAAGCTTGTAAATTAGATTTCCTACCACGCCAAAATAATTTCCTATCAGCCAAGGAAGAAATACATTAGATAGGTATATGAAACTAAGAGCAGTGTCCAGCTCAACTGGTTCATTAACCCAGGGATGGGACCTGCTGTACCTCTGGATTTATATCATGTCCTGCTTGCAAATACTCAGACGAGTACCATTCTCACACTGCAGAGCAGGCCTGCAGAGCTTTCTAGAAACCCAAGCATACACTGCAAGTTCTTCATGAACTGAAGTATGTTGTCAAAAAACATCAGAAAAACATCAGCCAAGAAGCATTTGCAATTACATTACAAAGCTGACACAAATAAAAAATGTCCTAAGGTCAAAGGATGCGTCTGTCAGGGCTCTGGGCGCACCCACAGGTCTCAATTGCCTTGACCAGCCCCACAACAGTCACCCCAAAGTCAGTCACTTGCATATTACAGGACCTTCCTCTGCACAAGTGCAAAATTTTGTTCTCACCAGTTTCACAAGAGCTCCTGCTTTATCACAGGACAAGTCAGAAAAATCAAGACTACACAGACTGCTTTTCTGATTAGGAAAATATTTCTTTATTTGTAATAATAAGCAGAAGTTTAATTTCCGGATAATTTTACAGCACCAAGTCAAAGCCACATGCAGTATACCCTCATCAACTAATTCCTTAAAGAGGTGGTTTACGAACTGCATTTTCCCCATTCCTCTTGAGCTTATTTGTGCATTACACCACAAGCATCATCTGTTTACACTCAATGTCCAGTTATTTTTCAACAGTTGCACAGGAAAGTCTTTGTTTACTCAAATGCTTCCCTAACACTAGGATTTTGTCTCTCTTGAGCAGCTTGGAAGCACTACTTCAACTACTAAGCTGCAAAGTAACACATATTTCTTTCTCTTTAATCACCTACTTTGGAGATGGCTTTTTTGGTAAAATAAATGGGGTTTCCTCACAGGCCATTTGGATAATAATGCACGTTGCTTATTCTCCCTGGTTCACCTCAGGAGCCTGCCTGCCTCATCGTACTGTTCATTACCCACCTTCATGATTTGACATTCTACACCAGCAGTGCAATTCAGCACTGCTATGTGCTGCTCTCAGTCCAGAGGATCACTGCTGGGATGGGATGTACAGAATGAAGGGCACACACACTGACAGTCTCCAGAGTTATTCTTCAAGAATTCATAAATACCCTAGCAACAGTTTGTAGTCATCATGCAATTTTTTTTTTAAACCTCTCTATTTCACATGTTCATCCATTCTCATTAGTAAGCTGCCTTCTCCCACTTCCCCTTACGAAGGCAGTAGTCCACAAATAATAAAGTAAACAAAGTAAGTCTGGTATTTCTTCAGATGCTTTTTAACTGGTGTTTTGGTTGCAACTTCCCAGCTTACTGTGGCTTAAACAGCAGATTTTCTCCTCGCTTACAGAAGGAAAAAATAGGAATAAAATGAAATTACTTCAAAGCCATATTAACTCAAAAACACCCTTCAGGCTTCCAGTTTGAATACCAACTATATTAACCTTTGATACCCAGCTCCATCTCATCTTCCGAGCTGCTGCTTTTCCACAGCACAGTGTAAGCACTGAACGCTCACTTTCTGATGCTGACAGTAACACAACTGGTATTTTACTACATTTATTGCAGGCTGTTTTCATGCTGTTGATCAGCTAGCTACGAAAGTACCTCTAATCTAACATACCTCCTGCTATTTTAGACAGCAAGAAGCACAGACATGGCAAAAAGAAGGAGCCTACTGCAACTAACATTTTCTGCAAGGTCTAGAAGCAGGGAAGAGAGAAGTGGCATCACCTGTACCTGCGGCACTCCAATTATCATTAAAATATCAATTCCAAACCCAGCAACCACATGCCAAGAAAAATACTGAAGTACCAAAGATTTGCTGTAAAGGTCTGAAGATTCTGACTTATAAAAATAAACTTTGGTAGTTAATCACTGAAGAAGGACCTAACGGTGGCAATTTCTGTATTACGGTGGCAATTTCTGTATTAACATCCTTTCTGACAAGCAATGGAAATAGGGATAATTAAAATGCCCTGTGAGTTCCCACTGTTATTACAAGTGGTTGGGTGCCAAGGATACAAAACAAATAAAATAAAATAGATGACTGGTCTTTCCAACCTTCCACTCCCAAAACCTAATTGGGTTATCTCCCTCCTCCACTCTACATATGGCCTACTTTTCTAGAAGCAGGATAGGGGAATTATTTTTGGAAAAGAAGTCAAAAACAACAGCATGACATTATCTTAATTTTGAAGTTTTGCAGGAATTAGAAGACATTTTCTCTCGCAAATAACACAGCAATCTTTACATAAGCATTCCAAAGGCAAATAGTCTGTGTTTCATTATACTCCAACAGTTCATCTAATCGCATATCTAAGCACAGATATTTACAGTAGATAGCAAATGCTAACATTTCAACATTTTATACACACTTGTCGTAATCCATATAATCTATTTAGCACTCTTTATCCGCATATTTTAACTTTACTAGCTCATAGACAGTATTTTTCAAGTATTTTCTTTTGCATAATACAGCCATCTTGCAAATAAACATGCAAAACTTAAAAATTAATGCAGCGGCTCGAGAGAGCTAATGATTCAAATCTGACAGCACAATATTAAATACCTGATAAATGAACAAACGAGGCATTATCTTAAAAAAAAAAAAACTTGTATATATGATCCTCAGTCTTCTTTCAAGCAGGAGAAAAAGAGAAGCAAGTGTGATTTTAATCTCTGGGTACAGAAAATGTGTTTTCTGTTTATCTATACTGAAGATGCTTACATATTTTACATTCAGAGTTTCGTACAGTACCATAACTGTCCTGCACCAGCAAGTCAACAAATGAACTTAGTTAGCTACCTCAGAGATCTTTATAAAGTGGCATCACCAAAAGCAATTTCAGGCATTGACCATGGGAATTCACTAGATATGAGGCAAGATCCCAGGCAAATTACAAAGCCTGATATTTTCACGTTAAGCAAATGTAAAATCCTCACAGTCAAATCTATTCACTGACACAGTAAAGAACACAAACCAATTCTATTGGTGGCACTGCTGCAGTCCAGTTGAAATATCCAAGAATAATGATGAATTCTTTCCATAACTTCTTTCAATGCAAGGCAAGAAAGACTTTTGAAGATAGACAAAAAGGCAATACTTAGGCTTACTGAGAAATCCAGTGAAATCAGTCAGTGGCCTTTCCAATTCTAAGCCATGGGGCGAGAGAAGAGGAAGAAGTAAAGTAAGGTGTGTAGCTATTTAGACTGCTACAAGAGAGATCTGTGACATGACTGCATTTGGTCAGAGAAGCAGCTACATATTGTGCAGTCCTCACTGAAAATCCTGGGACTTACATGTCTATGCTTACCCCATTCAATTCACACTTAAACCCAAAGATGAAGACTTTTTTTTTCACTCTTCTCTCCCACTGCACTTCATGTCAGATCCATGAAGACTTAGTTTTTTGTCATTCTCCCTAAAGCACACACGTAGTAAGTCAAAGACAATGCTGCCAGACACAAACCAATCATTTACTTATTCCTCGGAGTAACAACTCTGTAGATGCCTTGGAGCAAGTTTTCAGATCACGTTTTAATGCTGTTACTATAATGGCAATTGCCACGTGTCAAGTCATGATGTGAAAAGGCATCTAGCCTGAGGATGATGACAGCGTTCAGTTCTCCGAAAAATCCAAAGACTTGTCACAGTCATGGCGAGTCTGTGACAGGTAAGTAATTACTATTATTATTAAAACTAAATTATAAATTTATATGAAATTTAGAAGGACTTTAACTTCTTTTACTTCTCTGCACTAAAACGCTGGATACTCTTTCCAGGGTGTTCCAGCTTGCCCTCCTTCTCATGATATTAACAGGATAAAAGTTATCCAGTCTTTCAAAAATTTAATCATAGCCTATGTTTTGCATCTTCCCATTACAGTGGATTTGATGTCCAAATAGCAGAAGGCATAAAAATTCAACTGCTGTATAGGAAAAACATCTTTAGTAACTCAAGGGAACAAATGCTCTAAGCAAATAAAGATACGGTTGCTACTTAATGAACATGCAAGCTCAAAGATGGATTCATGTCTAGAAATGAGAAATATTCTTACCTTCTAAAGTTATTAATTTAATAATCCCCACATCAGAAAAAAAGATGTACAAAGTGATATTCTCAACTGCAGAGAGCATGGGGGGCTATAAGGCTTTTTCAATTCCTAAACTTTCTACAACTGAACAGCTGTTTAAACATGAAAAACACTGGACTGAATTCTCTCTTCCTTGGACAAACCTAAAAAAGAAAGCAAATCCTCCTATCCATCCTTCAGCATCCTCATTCTCACCAGTAAGATGAGCCAGCAACAAAAAAATCAACAGCCTAAAAACACAGATGAAGTAAATCAGAAATACACCCAAGCACTCCAAACTATAACTGAAATATCAGCCCAAGCCTTAAAAAGTTTGGTGAGCATAGAAATTGTGACTTTGAAAGTCCGGAATTACAGTAATATCTGAAACATCCAGAAGACAAATTTGGGCATTGATAAACCTATGTTAACATAGATAATTCAGTGAAAGACATATAAAACAAGAATATTTTGCAACTGCCCTGATCTTCATACTTCTGTCATAAATTATTTTCATTCTTGTAACATTACACAAGGGACACATTATAAAAGTAACAATATTAACACACAATCCAGATGCTCCTCTTTCTCATGAATGCACTGCTAGAGTGTTTAATGTTCATCAAGCTCATACTTGCCAAAGTCACAACCCAAAAGCAAGAAGACAAGCTTTGAACAATGGGAGAAGAATGTCTCTTCAGCCTACACGCTCATTACCTGAGTTTTATAACTCAATGAAAACATGGCTTTTTTTCTCCCATGAGTTTGATCCTGTTTGCACCAGACAATAACGTAAGCTTTTGCTCTGCACCACTGGCAACAAACGGGAGGGTGGTTCCTTACAATGGCAAAATTGCACTTTTGTAAAAAATATAAACAAAATAAAAATAAGAAGGACCTTTCCCCAGCTACTTGCAATGCTGTACTTTTTACCCTCATTGACAACAAGCAGCCAGCACCTGGAATGTGGAAAGCAGAGCAGGCACACTCCAGCAACCACAGGGTGGTGGCTGCTGCTGCTCACAGGATGGCCTTCCTCAAGCACTGTTTTCCCAGTTCTCCAGATGAGAACACCTCAGAATGTCCTGTGTAAGACAACAGCTAAAATGAAGCAGTACTCACACAGCCGTGAGATGCTACACTCCTTGTAGAAAGGGAGAGTAATTCTTAGAGCTACCCTTAAAGTTAGCTTTATAGCTAAATGAGAGGGTGTTTGAACACTTCCTGAATTTCACGCAAAACAGTATTAACTTGCAGAAAACTGATAGCCCCTGCTTATTCAATTTATCCCACTGATGGTATCATTTCAGCTGAAATTTTCACCCAGAAAACACTAATGCTTGTTGACTAGTAAACAACAAGGATGTACCAATGCTAGTCACGATCACATGCAGCATAAGTAAGAGACAAGACTTTAGAAGGCTATTTTCACTGCTGTGAATTACACTGCTATAAAAGCCTGAAAAACAGGACATTGGGCAATTTCTAAAACTTCACATGCTTCACTAAACCCTTTTCCAAAGCAGATGCCCTACGGTTGTACACCAGCATCTGACTGTGAAATCTGAAGTCCCAGTCGATCTCTGGACTTTCAGCAGACCTGTCATCCCCCAAGCACAAACTTCCACCTACTTTTCCCTTTGCAAAATAAGAACCTACAAACACGTCTGGGGTAAAAGGAGCCTTTCAGGTGCTTGCCTAAAACTAGGGAAATGTAAGGTACTTCATTGTTGCTGTTCAACACTTCTCTGCAATACATGCAGAGTGATATAGAAGGCCTAAAAAAAGAATGCTAGGAGCAGTCAGAAAGCTGGCTACGAGCACTGCATGCTTCCTTTTTCACATCTAGCTGGATTGATTTTGGCAGAACTACGAGTAACACCACAAGATCCCAGCAAGGGAAAGGGAACAGACCAGAAGCAGTCCTGGAATGCTACATGGCCCACTTGGGTTCATCCCATTCTGCTTGGATTTCAAAGCTGTTTCCAACATGGCCATCCCTGGTGTCAAAGTAAAAGTCAAAACACTGAACACAGGGAGCTCTGCACAAGTATACAAGCTGCCTTTTCTTTCTTTTTGCACATAGTACCTCTGAGGACATATCTCTGACTGAAAAATATGCTTAGTTAAAATTTGTCAGGGTTTTTAAAATCCCCCTACCTTCCCAAAGGGACTTCTGCACCTGCTCAGAGCTGCTTATAGAATCAAAGAGTTTTTTTATTTGTGTTTCAGAGGCTTCCAAAAAAAGAGCTTCACCTGCCATGCCCTCTCTTCCTTCCCCCTCCTCCACCACACAACATGTGCACCCTGGTTCCGGCTACAGTAGGTGAAGTAGGATAAGGGCTTTCTCTGTAAGTGCTCTTCCAAATGGGATCTGCTAAGACAAAAAAAGTTTGGTGCTCTCCCGTTTTACTTTGCACATGTTTTCCTACTACATTTCAAAGCAACGAAAATGTTGAGCTGCAATTCCTCACCTCTTTCAGCAGAGATTTATACCCACACAGAGGTCCCCACTAACAGGACACCAAGCACTAACTCTGGACTGGTGGTAGCCATCTGGTCCCGTAAAGTTTGGGGCAACACCGCCAGCCTTCGCTCCGTGACACCCCAAGCTCCTCCGGAGCGGAGGCAGCAGAAGTGTGGGTGAGAGCAGCCAGGATGCTGCCATCCCAGCCATCCCTTGCACAGGGAAGCTCTCACGCAGCTATGCGGGTCAGAAACCACCTCACTGCTGGAGGGGAAAGCCCCACGCCGAAGGCGAGCCCAGAACGCCTCGCCGGGATGAGCAATCCCTGCCCGCGACCCGTTATGCAAATAGGGAAGCACAACAATGCCTGGGAGCAGCCCTGCACCCAGTCCCGGGCCAGGAAGCAGAAGAGGCTCCCGTCCCCCCGGCAGCTACCGAGGGAACCAAACACGTGCTCGGAGGGGGCGACGGGGCCGCCCGCCCGGCTGAGCGCTGCCGTGCCCGAGATCGGCAGGCCCCCGGCTGCGGTCTGGGGACGGCGCAGCCGGGGATTATCGCGGGCTGCCGGGTTCACCTCAGGAGACCTCACCCCACCTGCGAGCCGGGGCTGCCCCGGCCGGCAGCGCTGACACC
>VWZT01008028.1:206809-279066 GCA_013397055.1 Pachycephala philippinensis | reverse complement strand
GCGCTCACCAGAAAAAGAGCCGGGAGCAGAGGTTGGCATCTTGCAGCGGGTTAGGCTTCTCGTCGCGGGGCACCGGTTCCATGCCGCCCGCCACGCCGCCCCGACCCGCCCGGCGTGCGGCGAGGGCGCAGGACCAGGAGCGACTTCCCACCGCTGGCAGCCCCCGCCGCTCTGCCGCCGGCCGGCGCTGTTTCCGGGAGAGCCGGCACCCCCGCCTCGGCCCTCCTCCTCCTCCTCCCTCTCCCTGCCGCCGCAGGACGCCTCCTGCCGGCCCGGCTTCCCCGCGGAGCCTGAGGAGGTGCCGGGCAGCGCCGGGAGCTGCTACGCTGGGGCGGGCTTAGCGCGGGTCGAGCCGCGGCCGGGGCGCTCTGCTCCGCTCCTCCTGGTTTCGCGCCTGTGTGTGTCGCTTGCTGATGGAACGGATCTCCTCGGTGCACGCAGCGCTCAGCGAGGTGCTCACCAGGCTTTTTTGGATAGAAAAATCCGTCGCGAGTCAGGGGCAAGTCAGGCTTAGCGGGACCGAACGCCATCAGAAATGCTTGCTGTCAGTGCTCCTTCCCAGATGTTTCGTATTCTATTAGAAAACAAAAACAAAAGAGCAATGTTTAGGAGAGGTTGTCAGTACAAAATAGAGTAGCTAATTAATTTCAGGACGTGGTGCATCGCTGAAATTGGCAGTTCTCAAAAGTTCGGCAAGTGATCACCAAACTCCTATCCGGTAACGCCACCCGTGGCTTGCCACAGGGACCCTGATGAAAAGGAGTAGCGGAAACTGCAAGAGACGTAGCAAAATGGAAATGCAGGACATATCTTAAGTGACGAAAGAACTGTTAATCTCCGTGGCAGAATGGTTCCCTGCCATGCTGTTATTTCTCTGCAGTCTCTGAAACCCGGGATGGCTGATGTTGGAAGAGACGTCTGGAGATCAACTGGTCCAACCCCTGCTGCTCAAGTGCCATGTTCAGACAGCTTTTGAGTATCTCCGAGGATGGAGACTCCATGACCTCTCTGGGAAACCTGTGCTGGTGCTCAGTCACCCCCACAATGAAGAAGTGTTTCCTGATATTCAGATGGAACCTGCTGTGTTTCAGCTTGTGCCCATTGCTTCGGGTCCTGTCACTGGGCACTACAGAGCAGAACCTGGCTCTGTCCTCTTTTCATCCGGTATACACACTGGTGAGACCCCTCTGAGCCTTCTCTTCTCCAGGCTGAACAGTCCCTCTCAGCCTGAACAGCTCTCTCGGCCTTTCCTCATAGGAAAGGTAACTAGAGTCACTTCATCATCCTTGTGACCTTTCACTGCCATCTCTCCAGTATGTCCATGTCCCTCTTGTCCTGGGGAGCCCAGAACTGAACACAGGACTCCAGGGGTGGCCTCACTTCTGAGTAGAGGGAAAGAATCACCTCCCTCAACCTGCTGGTAAACACTCATCCTAATGCATCCTAGGGTATCGTTAATCTTCTTTGGCACAAAGACACATTGCTGGCTTCTGTTCGACTTGGTGTCCACCAGGACCCGAAGCTGGGGCGGCCCCCAGCTCATTCTGGTGCCTGGGGTTGTTTCTCCCCAGGTGCAGGACTTCGCTCTTCCCTTTTTTGAACTTCGTGAGGTTCCTGTCAGCCCATTTCTCTAGCCTGTTGAGGTCCCTCTGGATGGCAGCACAAGTCTGTGGAGTTTTATCAGTCACTGATCAGCCACTCCTCCCAGTTATGTGTCACCGTCCCTTGTGGTCTTTAAGGAAAGACTGGACATGGCACTTGATGCCATGGTCTAGTTGACAAGGTGGTGTTAGGTCATAGGTTGGACTCAATGATCTCGGAGGTATTTTCCAACTTAATTGTTTCTGTGATCATCAGTAAACTTGCTGAGGGTGCCCTCTGCTTCATCCAGATAATTTATGAAGATGTCAGGTAGTTTTGGACCTAATGTTCACGCCTGATGTACACCACTAGTTACTGACTTCCAACTAGATTTTGAACAACTAATCACAACCCTGATCTCCTAGACTCCTTCCCACTCCAACTGAGCCAGCTGCAGAACAAACATCACTCTTATGTTCTGTGTATTCATTTAATGTTCCCAGTAACAACCAGCCCTATCTCTTCCTGCTGAAACATATTGCCAGTGAAAAATCGATAGGACTAACATCTGACTTTCATTATAGGCATCAGAGCTGACACGTTGTTGAGATAAAAGAGGGTTGGGGCTACACAATATTATTGAATAAATAGCATCAGTTCATGCTTGAAGGAATGTTATAACCATATGTCAGACAAATCCAGCTTAAGCTTGCTGTCAGTGAAAACTGATGGGTCTGGAAACAGCATGCACTGCTTGTACATGGACAGTGTGCCACAGAACTTTTAGAATTTTTTTTGTTAGGTGTACTAAGTAGTACACCTGTCAACAGCTTTCTCTAGATCCTTCCAGATTAAAACAAGGGAAAAAACTTATGGAAAGGGTACAGTGGTTTGAAAGGGCAAGCTTTAACAAAATAGTGCTTATGTATTCCAGAACCTGGATAATAAATTTAAATAATCTCCCAAAATGTGTGAAGAAAAGCTCTGCCCATCAGCAAAATTTGATAGGTTTGGGTTTCTGTGAGGCAAATTTGTCTAACTAGATACTCATAAGTGAATTAGAAGGTATGACAGCGTAGTGGAAGTCCCAAAATGTCAATAAAGTTTAGGTCAGGCAGAGGGAGAAAGGAAAATGTAAATCTTAAAGCTGACTTCAGCTTTGTGAAGTAGTTGTGCAATGAAAGATTACCCAAACATTTCTTAGTTTGGGCAAGGAAGTAGTAGACTATTCATGAACAAGTAATTTATTTTCAGAATGCAGGTAAAAGTATTAAAGCAAAATATTAAAATAACTTTTTTCGGTATTATTGTGATGATGGGAAAAGGACAAAAAGCAATCCTCAAGAAATACATTTTTCCTTTGCCAGCATTATCATTGGCGAATGCTGACACTGCTTAATTCTGAAATACATACTAGTGTTTACAGCTAAGTCCAAAACAAAACACTCTACAAAGTTTTGGAGGAGAAAAAACTAAAAGGGAAAGGGAAAATATTTTTTTTTTTTAAATCTTGAAAGCCAGATTAACCTGTAATTCTATCTGCTGAGTAATTCTATCTGCAATTAGAAGCTAATGCAGTAATAAAAAAGTGTGAAGCAATTGGCAAAAGAGGTGCTCAAGAAAACCTCAGACTGCCCATGGAGAGAAAAGGAAGGGAAAACAGCACAGTAATGAATTTAATAATCATCTTTCTATTTTAGGACTCAAGAAAAGCAACTGCCAATTTATGCATTGAATATTTTGCTATGGCAACGCTATTTTCATATGGAGAGAACAAGATATGTAACAAACTAATCAAAGTGACTTAGTAAATCTAAATTATCATAGTCATATGGGTAGTGGTCCAGCAAAGCCAACTACTCAAATAGGGCAATAGCCAAATTAAGGCAGTGGCAACTGAATTAAACTTGTTATGCATATACATTGTTCTAGGGAAATAAATTCAGATCACAGAGGATGTCACAAATGTGCAAACATGAGATTCACTATTTATTCAGTGCACAGGAAAGACCGTAGTCACTAAGTAAGCATTTTATGACATGTGGCCTTATGCCTTCTTTGCTCTACTCTCTTCTCATTCTGAATACAGTCAGACTGACAAGTTTCTCCATCTGCATTTTTAGGGCACTTATCACTAAAGAGTTCATAAACATCCACTTTTCTCAAAACCCTTAGAAGATTACTGGGCAGTTTCCCAGATTGTAAATAAAACGTGTGGATCTTAGGGTGAAATGTAGGCACTGACGCCTGTTATGCAAAAGGAACCTAAAGCTTGGTCTTTTGGAGGATGTGGCACTATAACCTTTCCCTTTCAGGCAAGCAGCCATTGATTTCAAGGCTGAAGAATTTCTCCATATCATACCCCAGGGCCTTGAGTTGGGCACCTGGAAAACCAAGAAGTCATGGATGAGTGTGTTTGAAAAGTCTCTATAAAAGATTTGCTGAGCACTGTGTGGTATCTCTGACGCAGTATCAGGGACAGAATCAAATTCAAAGCTATTTGAAAGATGTTGGAGGGATTAGTGTTCCAAAGGCAAGCTGTGATAGTGGAATGAGAAGGCTTTGCAACCGTACATTGTTTGAGTTTAATGTTTTTGATTGAAGCCAGGCAGAAAGGCAGAGCATATGCCTGCCTGACAAACCAAACAGGCAGCGTAGTATCCCACCATGCTGCTGGCAGGAGAGCAGGCTGTCCCGCTGGCTGGGAGCCCAGCTTGTCACTACCCACTGGCCTGACTCATCATCTGGCTGATGTATCCACTGGGGAGTAGTGCTCGTCCTTCTGCAATACAAACATATTGGCCTGTTCTTGTTCAGCTGCAGAACAGAAATGGCAGTGCTGCAGAACCAGGCTGTAATTTTGCTGTTGCAACCTGGTCATCAGTATGTAATGTCGGCAGTCTTCCTTGGATGCTTTTCCTATTTCTCCTTGTTACCCAACTAGCCACCTCCATTTTCCCTATATCTTTTTCTACATCCCCATATCAATCCTCTACATGCCATAGTTTCTTATTTGTGCTAATTGACTTAGTAATTCTCCTTAAATTATGGTGCAATTCAGGTGCCTATGCATAGGTGCCTAGTTACATTTTAGACGTGGATGAGTGTATTCCATGCATCCACAAGTTACTACTCCAGAAGGTTTCAGCCTTCCTTTAGTGGTGCTTTACCTACCTATCCCATGGTGATGTCTCTGATGCCTTATAGATGACTGTAGTTGCAAGTGCACTTATCTGCCTTACACAAAGCTATGTTAAAATCATTTATCTATAGCAAGTAGTTTCTATTGATTATCTGCTAAGATAAGATTCAAACCAGTTACTTTCTGTTAAATTGAACATTTGATGCAGTAGAAAACTATCAGAAAAGGTTGTACTAAAGTTAAACTTGACACACCTACCACCTGTTCAGTTACCCCTAACGATTTCATCTCTTGTACTTCTTGCACAGAAACTGAGACTGATATTTCTGTAGGACGATTTGGATGAGGTTGCAGCAGGCCTTCAGCAGCAGCTCCCCATGCTATTAGTTAAAACACTGACTTATGTATTTACAGTATTGCTGTCCTGAGCTACATAGCCCTCTCTTCTCCATTCCTAGGCAGCTAAGAGCTCATTTCACTGTTCTACTCTCACCAGGTCATAGACATTAATCTTCCTGCTTCTATTCATTACAGTTTCAAGTCTTCTATTTTATGAACCAGATTTATAATATTGTTAATACAGTTTCTGAAGAGCAAATTCTTTACATTCTCTTCTTTACATTCTCTTCTTTACATTCTCTATCAACTGATATGTTACCACAAGTCTTGCCCTTTATTTGCCTCCTTCCTATCCTGATCTCTTGGTTTTCTAGCTTAATACTAGTGCACACAGCCTGGGATAATCTCCACGCAACAGTGAATTACAGTAACAAAAAAATGAAATTCAACTAGTTTCAGGGCAAAGGTGAGTCAGCAAACAAAACACAACCTACTGCAAGTATTGTGCAGACTGTGACTGATGGCCTAGGGAAATGAAGACTTCCCATCCCTGACTTTTAAAAATCAGATTGCTTCTGCAAGGAGCAGGGAGTTGGACTTGATTATCTTGTGGGTTCCTTCCAACGTGAGATATTCTATGATTCAATGATTCTATAATCTCTATAATCTATATGTCATGATGTTTGCTCAACATAGGCAACCTAGTCTGAGGGTGGGGAGTGGATTGGCTCCACTTCTGAGTTCTGTGCTTCTGTGAATGCCAGTGTCCATGGACTCATTTAACTGGACAAGATTGCCAGGGTGTTACCATGACTTCCAGAAAACAGAGGGAAAAATTCCTTTTCAAAACCTCATCTCAGCCTGGAGGTGAATGGTTCATTTGAGTTCATGTAGGTCTGGTTCTAGTGGTACTGTGTTCTTGCTATATGGATGAGGACCTTATGCCTAAGAGTTTTGTCTTGATTTTCTAAAGCAAAATTTGGGACACAGAACACTGAAAAACATAGAATTCAGATGGCTTTGGTAAGAAAGCTCTATTTTCAGAAGTGACTATGAAGACACATAACAAACTACCGGCAAATAACATTCTTCCACTTGAGTGATTAAAATCTGTGCTCCTTTCAAAGCTTTTCTTGATTACAGCATTCTTTTGCATTTTCCACATTTATTTATATGAATACAGTTTTCATTGCATCTTCTCTTTCATTTGTTTTTAACCTAAGTGGGCAAAAGGGAGAGGAGAGACATCAGAAGTGGAAGCATGGATGCTCTCCTTTACCGTAGGAAGGAAAAGGCAAAGAGTGAGCACTCACAAATTTATAAGCCACGGAGCAAATCAGTCAGTAGGTCCACCATTACAGCCCAGATATTTTTGGTTCTTCTTGAAGCCACTCTACTTACATGCTAAAATCAGGAAAAAAGACATTGTACAGATGGTCAAACAAAAGCGTCTTTCCAGAAGAATTCTTTTCCCTCCTAGCAATAACGTGAGTAAGCAACAAGCTCCAGAGGAAAAGACACATAGGTCACTTTTCAGAATGAAACATCACCATCAAGATCATCTGGATCCTGATTGTGTTTCATTTGTCATTGCCAGACTAAAGTTTAATAAAATTATTTTTGGCAATAGCAAGGGGACAGAAGACAACACAGGAAAAATTCATAAATTACTGCATAGATCGTTTTTCATTCTGTAACACAGAGCCACAGAAAACCTTACTTAAATTGAGGGACAATGTGGCTTTTTCCCTGTTGGGGGTTACTGACTATGATGGGATGTTGGACATAATTAAAATAACTTCTGTTGTTATAAGTCAATACTCTGACCTCACAATAGAAACTGCAAATGTTGCCAGTAGAGATCCTCAGTCTACACACTTTCTTCAAATATGAATGAACTGAAAAAATATAACTGCTTTTTCACCTTTTCTGAGATGCCTTGGGAGTATTTGCTGCCATCAATGGACTAAGCAAAAGCCTGTTGTCATCCGGCATCTTGGATGAAGATGGAAAAAAGCTAGAATACTGCTAAGCTAATAATATTTAGAGATCATAAAATCACATAAATTTCAATAGGAAATGAAACACACTGCACACTTGAATTCTAACTTTAATAAGAACCTCGTAAGGCAAAGTCAAATACAAGTCTCTCTGTGTGTACACCATTAGCTTTGGAAATCAGAAGGCACAGAAAGTGACCAGGCATTCTAACAAGATGCTAAGGACAGGAAAGTAAAAAAAAGGAAAAAAAATTAAAATTATAATTTCAAAAATGGGCAGTTTATTTTTCTGCTGAGAAAGGAGAGGATAGTTTACTCGCTTTTCAATACTTTCCTGGAAAGCTAGTGACACATGGAAAGGGAAAAAGGCAATTCTGTTCTAAAAGAAATAAGCTAAGGCCAACAGAGACATTTTCAATGTATGCCACGTCTAACCTGGGTATGAGGCACTTACCAGCATGTATAGACCATCAAATCAGAACACAAACCATGTAAAATGACTGCAAACATGGTTACTCTCAGCCGTGACCAACACAGTCTGTCAACAGTGTTATCACTTGGCCTTCCTTAGCTCTCTGCTGTTTCACCAGGGTCTAGCACGTGTAGGTCCACGGTCACACAGAGTTCCCACTTTTCCTGGGGCACCCAGAGTTTGAGAAGAAACAAAAGTTTCTCTGATACTTCTGTGCACAGCTATCAGCAGAACACCAGTTACCTGCCAACGCAGAACTCCCAAAAGGCAATTTATTGATTCCAAAAACCTTTGGCCTCCTCACTCCTATCCACACACCACTGGGCGAGGCCCTTATTCCTTAATTCTTTCTTGGCAGCCTGACACTTCTCAGGGTATTGCAAGCACAGGTGGACTACATACCAGGAATATAGGCAACCTTTCTGAATCACATGCATTTTGTGAGTCAGAATCTTACAAGATTTCTAATATAATAATTGTGTTATATTTGTGCTAAAATCTTCCTTTATTTGGTTTACCTTAAAATGGTAAAATTAAGCCCAGACACGACAAAGTGTTTTGTCTGGAGAAAAGGAGGTTGGGGGGAGACCTTATAGCTCTTCACAACTACCTGACAGAAGGCTGTGGTGAGGTGGAGGTCAGTCTCTCCTCCCAGGTACCAAGTGATAGGACAAGAGGAAAGGACCTCATGTTGCACCAGGAGAGGTTTATTTTGGATATTGGGAAAAATTTCTTTACTGAAAGAGTTGTCAAGCACTAGAAGAGGCTGCCCAGGGGAGTGGTTGAGTCATCGTCCCTGGAGGTATTTAAAAGACGTGTTGTCGTGGCACTTGGGGACATGGTTTTGTGGTGGCCTTGGCAGCGTTAGGTAATAGCTGGACTCTTATCTTAAAGGTCTTTGCCAACCTAAATGATTCTATGATGCTTCCGTGACTCAAATGCTTATAAATACTGACTCACAGGCACCAAGTGTATGCTTTCCTGCGTGTAGAATCTTACAACACCTTAATCACTGTTGCATCTAGGTATCTTCCAGTAACATGTTAAATACCATGTTTATTCTTGCTCTTAATCTGTTTTGCTTTGTGCAGCTTCAAGCTAATATGCTCACAGCTGTGTTTATGTTAGAGAAAAAAGGTTGGCGTAATATATATTGCTGTTAGAGGAGAAGGCAGTGAAGTCTTCCTTAGTGCTCCCATTCCATGACTATTTGTTTCCCAGCCTTACACAAACCAAGGTGGAAAATTTTGTCTCCCACGGAGGGAGGCTTGCTTCTACAGAGGGACATTCTACTTCCTCTCTCGTGGGAAGATGTTTACCTTGGTTGCTTTGGCATTTATTTAGATCTCTGAGAAGAAGCAACAGTGCACGTGGAGGGCAAGGACTGAGACCTTGCATTTAACAATAGTTTATGGAAGACATAGAAGAGAACAAACTGCAGACATGTTTATAGTACTCCATGTTACCTCAGGATGTGCACTTTGGTTTTGGCATCTTAAAGGTCTTTGCCTGGTATAATACCAGCCCATGGTATTTCCTATGGGCTGAAGGCTTCGTGTCCAGGTGCAAAGAGCGTGTATAGTCCAGAGGGAACAGGCAGATATGTAAATGTAACAAGGAAAGAAGAATGCCGTGGCTTCAGATACATATCACCAAACTAAGCCACAGTCACCTGTTCTGTGGGAGATAAGAGAAAGGGCTACTTATGTTTGCACAAAATACACAAAACTTTAGCATTGGTGAAAAATTCAGCAGCAATCCCATGCCATGACTTGAATTGGCCAGGTGTAAACCTCTACATACGCACTTCTTCCTCTTGCTCTGAAGCTGCAGAGCATTCCTCAGAATCCTGTGGCCATGTTTTGCATTTGTTGCATTTTAATCTTTTTCTTTGTTAGTGTCCACCTCCTTGCTGATCGAATCCTCTGCCTGCAAATTCATTCTGATGGCTTTTCAACCTTTATACTCCATGTCAGAGAGCTGTAAAAAGGCTGCAGGTGTTTTCAGACGAGGAGTGGTGGTTCCAGACACAGCACAAGGAGGAGAAACAACCATGAAGTTAGAAAAGTCAGTGTAAAAACAACTGCTGTGGCAGTAAGGACTACTAAGTGAACCACAGAGATTAAGAAGAGAAAAAGGGCTGGAGGGAAGTATTACCCTAGAATTGGGGAGAATGTGGTTCCAAGCTGGGGCCAAAGCAAGAAGGAAGGAAAATGAGGTAGAAGGATGGAAAACTGAGCATGATAAAAAAAAGAGAGAGGTGAGGTCAAGCATGAAAGAGGGACAGGGAAGGAGGATGATTGTGTCAGGTACTAAGACGACCAGCAGATGGTAAAGTGTGGAATAGCTGCTTTGTCCAACAAGCTAAATGTATGCATCACACCTGACAACAAACCAAAGTGAGAGAAAACCTCTTTGCAAATCTCCTGAGTTTTTACCAGGGGCAGGCAGGAATAGGTGGAATAAATTTGTGTGTGTATAACCTAGTATCTCTACACATGGAATGGCTTTAGGATGTATCAGAAGTCATAGCTGTAATTCTGTTTCCATAAATAAATGCATTTCATACCCTTCAAAATACACTTCACAGCAGCAAACTTACACCATCATCCCTCCTGCCAGAGAAAGTTGGTGCCACCATGTATGCTCCTTTCTTCTCCAGATCATCTTCAAAGGAGATGACCAGCCACCAGTGGGTTGCACAAAAGTATCATCCCTCTCTCTCTGGATACACAAAAGCTTTTCACCTCCTCAACGCAGGCAGCACCATAATTATCCTTTAACAACAAGAATCAGTTTTCCACAATCCTGCCATGCTGCTAACAATGTCACCTGTGCTGATGGCTTTTCCTGCCTGCTCTTTTCAATGGAGGAAAATGGAGAGTAAAAAAACCTCAGTGAACTCTGCCACTTTCCTACCAGGTAACCTTTATAATGCAGAGTTTCAAGAGGATTGGATAAACCACTGTTTTCATGTATTAAAACTGACCTCCTTTGGGGATTGACAATCATTTTCATTCTTTAATTGTCCAGCACTGGCATAGAGCTTCTGCTTCAGGACCAGGATTCCCAGGAATTACATTATCACATAAAAAGAATAAGAGTCGTTTTGCCAGCTTTTGTTCTACACTTTGTATAATGACCTTTTTGAATGAGTCATTTAACCTGCCAAATTTTAAGAAAATATTTTCCTTAAGTAATTTTGTAAGAATGATATTTCCTTATAGGAAGGTCATTATTTGAAGGAAGGAGGTCCACCCAGTGTAAGACAACTATGGCATTAGTAGGTTCTGCACTGGAACATTTGTGAGTAGGTGAACTGGGTAAGTGCTCTCCACTTCCTCCTGCAGAGTTTCTGTTCAGCAGGAGTGACTCAGTAAACCTGGCTGTTTCCTTGGACATATCTGCACATAAATTAGATTGACAGCATCCAAACAGTTAAATAGGAGTAAACAGGACTTTTGGAAATCAAAATAAATCTAGCAGCCTACTGAACTCCAAGTGGGCTCCAAAGCCTGTTCCCATTCATTGTACAATTTCTCCGGTAAGTCCAAGTATGAGATACATCCCTAAACATCCCTGCAGCCCTTACTTACTTATTCAGAAAGATTTAAGCTGCTGGGAGTCCAGAGATATAGTGATAGATGTTGTCCCTTCTGTGTGAAACAGGTGAAATTCTATGTGAATTAGGTGACACTTCAGATAGCATACTTTTCTCTAAAGGTATGGCAACCTTACAAAAGAAACATGGAACTGTAATTCTCACTGTCTTTGCCACAAGGGAAAAAATCACACAGTAATGCAGAGGTAGTATAATACAGTCTACTGCCACAAATGCCAAGCTGATACAAACCTGCATTTCAGCCTGTGCTGATGCTTCCTTACAGTAACCAGTAGAGAAGTTTAGAGTTTTACTTCTAGCTGAGACCTATGACAGCCATAAAGCAAAATGCTTAGGCTAAGCGCATCCCTAGCTCCCTAATGGGATATGATGCTAAAAGCATCATTTGCAAAATACATTTAGGGTGGACATAATTTGTATGAATGACAACAAGGGATCGATACAGAGGGACAAAAAGTTCGTTCTGTAGCAGACTTTAGCAACTTAAAAGACCCCACACCTAAATTTGTTGGCAGCTAAACAAATAAAGAAGAAGTCAGAGAGAAAGACTGATGATACATTTCTACAGCCAAAGAAGAAGCAGCAGGGGTTCCTAACTTTGTTGCTTGACCAGTGAACTATCACAGCTCCTGACACTTGTACAGGGAAATTCCAGCTGCCATGGCAACCATTTTTTTTCTGGTTGACTGCACTGGATAAAGATTCGATTAAAACCATTTTATTTGTATCGCTAATCTAAAAGGTCTCTTTAGTGAAACTGTTAATTTAAAGGTTTTGCTACCTAATCATGCAGCAACTAGCACAGTTCAGCCCTGGCTTGGATGAATGGCAGCACAATTAAATAATAATAAATATCAGATGATAGAGAGTCAAAGCAGTAAGGGAGGTGGAAAAAAGGATGCTCTTTTGGCCATTAGATGGATGGATGAACCTATGGGAATGATACTTTTTTATTATTATTTGATGGTAATTTCATAGAAAAGGTTAATTTCAGGTTGAAGAAAGCTTTTTATTAAGCCTGTAAATCTGAACACTTTACATTTTGAATCTTAAAATAAATTCTATACTGAACAAGTGATTTCAAATCAAGGAATCAAAACATTTTATTTGACAGAAAAAACTAATATTTCTCTTGTCTTTTGCTGTTATTCTCAATTTGGATTTTTTTTTTTAGAGAATTCTGTGAATCTAGAATGAATTATCTTGTCAGAATTACTTTTTTCCATAAAAGACTACTCAGTATTTTGGCTTATATATCAAGAAAACAATGATCTGAGGAATTTTTGTTTTTCTTTCTTTCTTTCTCTTTCTCTTTCTCTTTCTTTCTTTCTTTCTTTCTTTCTTTCTTTCTTTCTTTCTTTCTTTCTTTCTTTCTTTCTTTCTTTCTTTCTTTCCTGCCTTCCTTCTTTCCTTCCTTCTTTCCTTCCTTCTTTCCTTCCTTCTTTCCTCAGGTCTGGGGGCCACTAATTCTTGCTAAGTTCATGCCTCTTCTTGTGCAAAACCTTCTGGAAGTTGCTGCCCCAAGTAGGACCCCAAGCAAACCAGAACAACCATGGAGGAATCAGAAGGTAAAAGGTGGAATAGGATGATGGCTTTCCAAACCAAGGATGTTATATTTATTACTGGGTTTAGCCACGATCTGGCTTAAATGTTTTTACTCTTCTGATCCCATAGAAGAGCATTATCCTCTAGATGCCCTGTATCTATAGGCTAAGAATGCAAGTATCTGAAGATTTAACTGAAGCAATATATAATATAAGTCAACCCTCCTGATGTAATATATGTGCCCTATTTGTTGCTGGGAAATGAAGAACTGATATTTTGGAAAGGATACTCAGAATAGAATTTTTCTAATGAATGTGGTAATGACAAGATTGCTTTCATAGTTTTTAATACATGCTTTTTTTTACTCTGCACTCTCAAACTTTTTATTTTTCTTTCCCTTAAGGGTTTCTCTTTTTAAAATTTGGCACACTATTAGGCTTTTTCCTTTCTTTTTTCTCTTTGAAAGTCAGAGGTCTGCTTTGTTCACATAAAAGGCATTATCAATAACATCTGCACAGGCCCTAGAATAATTAACCTTTTCATTTTTATTATAAGCAGATTTTCATGATTACATAGATGCATTTCTGTTAGCCAGAGGATGCAATCAAGATCAAAAGTACACACTGGACATATTCTTACACAGACAGACACAGCCACTTTCCTAAACAGCCACACACAACTGTCTCCATGCAGTTGGTCTCTTCTCCTGCCCAGAAATAGATCTGACATATGAAATATCACAGGAAGAAACAAAAAAGCCACAAAAGTCCTAAAATATTTCAATGCCAATGGGTTTTTTTGAAAATTGCAAAGAAATAAGAAACAACTTATTCCTGCCCTCTTTATTACCTCTTTTCATGCAGAACTTTATTACCAACTGCCCAATTTTAATGGGTACTACAACATCCATGGGAACATGCTTTAAAAGTAGTTTCTCCTTAGCTGTATTATCTTGAACCACAAATACACACTTCATGCACAAGAGCTTTAACCATAGCAGGAATGATGAGCAGCACCAATAACATCTCCAACAACCATTTCTAAAAAGGAAACAGTACTCAATTAGGCAGTTTTCACTAGGAGAGCACAGTGTATGCTGCAGAGCTCTCACCAGGACAAAACCCAAAATGGGAGCATCACACCTGTACCATGCTCCCCATCTCTCCCACATGGTGCCTGTAGCTCATATTCCCCTTGTGCTCCATATGCACCCACTGACCATGTCACCCTCCTGCCTCGTGCCTTTATCCACTAGGGTCTGATAGCAAAATGGGAGGTAAAAATCAACAACCAGCCCTCTGGGCTGACAGCTTTCCATACTGTTTCCCAGGGGTTTTGCTGGGATATACCTGGCAGCCCTGCTGGGGTCACTGATCTGAACCAATTCCCGCAGGCCCAGCCTGCCCAAATGCTGGCATGGGGTAGGACCTTTCTGCCACCCCACCTTATCCCACAGCGAGCCACGTGCTTCCCTCAGTCTCTGGTTTTTGTCAGAATGCCTGGATGCCCCCCTCTTTGTGGTTGCTCCAGATTTAGAGAGCTGCAGGAGAGCACAGGGTGTATCTCTTTGGCTGACATAGGTGAAGTTAGGAAAGGGAATACTTTGGGCAGTACAACCAATCTGAAACAAAACATGTTTTCCACCCAACAAAAGCCAGTTAACGTTGTTCATATCCAGGGCAAATAATTTTCATTTTCCCCATAAAGACCATGGGCAAATTTAGACTCTTACAACCAGCACCCAAAGAATGGCAATCCCACACTCCCTTGTAGTCTTCCTGAAGTGGCATAACATGGGGACTGTTGCTCTCAGACTGCCATAAGAAACTCAGAAATTTGGCATTGGATGGTTGGTCTTGACTGCCACGGGTCTAAAAGGCTTCACAACATGAGATGAAACTTCCCTGGCTATACCTTTCTCAGAAAACTCCTGAATTAATTGTGTATTTTGCCTTTTAGCAATTCAGTCTGGGCAGCTCAGCCAGCTAATGTGGTTAGAACAACACACAACTATCTAATGGGAAAGCCCTAGGGATGGAACAAGTTCTCTAGGCTCCCTGCAGCGCCTCCAGGCCTGTTTCTGCTTTTCACCCTCATTGCAGAAGGAGATCTGTTTGCAGGCACATCCCCCTGCCAAAACCAGCCTCTGGTATTCTTCCAGGAGAAACCCATGAAGACTTTTTTCTCAGACATGGGAGAGCAAAGTTTGTTTTCTGTCAGAGAGGGTGCCGTTCCACATCGCCAGCTCTGGCAGGCTGCATGCATTTCTGAATGTCCTGGAAAGTATTTTTCCCTCCTCCAGAGCAAGCGGGCTAGACTGTGGGGGTGGCTGCATCTCTGCAGAGGAGAAGCAGGATGTCCAGCCAACACTGAAAGCCTTGTTTGCTAATGCTGTTCTCCTGGGGATGTCTTTAATAGGACAACGCCACTTCTGTACTAGCAAATTAAGCAGTGACAAGGACACAATTTTAGATTTCTAGGTAAATGGTGTTTCCTTCTTGTGTGTCCAGTCTAGCCAAAAGCTAGCTAGGAGGAAGACAGCTAGCAAATGTGTCATCTTATGCCATCTTGTCTCTCTCAAGCCTGTTGTCACTGCAGTTTTTGGAGCAGATGAGTGCAGAGCAAAGCTTTGAGACGTCTGAGATGCAGGCTGGGTGATGGGGTGGATGGGAAGAGAAAGAAAAGACCCATGAAGAATGGGTAATGCTTGACTTTTCTCTCCCATGTGCTTCTGTGCAACAGCCTTAGACAGTTCTGGTGCCTACTGTGCTGCCTATGCTGAGCCTCTTGCTACTGTGTAAGAAAGAGGGGAAGAGGGACAATGTCAAGGCAAACACATACCCGAGAATGTGGTTTAGTTGTTGCATTAAAAGTGACATCAGCCTAACAGCAGCAGCTAACACATACCAACAGGCTGATGAGCAGCATGAGGTCATTGCTCAGCTCTGCTTCATGAACTCCATAATTTTGTTTTCTATTTTGTCTGCTAATGCTTGTGACATTAATATTTTTTTAATATGGTTATCTCTTCCTGTTGCATTTGTTTCCACAGGACCTCGGCCTTGAAGGCATTCCCAGAAGTGTTGTAATAGAACAGTGACCCCTGGATTTGAGACAGGCAGGGATATGTAGGTGCCTAGGCCGTACATTAATTTAGGTGATGTAATAATATAAATGTTTGCATGACTAAGTCTGTGGGCTTTGCAAACATGAGCAATGACTGATGAGTGATGATACTTGCACATTAAGTCAAGCCTCTTGATATCACAGCAAAAACAATTGCCAAAAAAATCAATTTGGATTTTAGGATTAGCATCTTAGTACGTATCCTCATGAGTGACAACAGGACACTCTGTGAGATGCAATAAATATCTTAAGTACTATTATGTTATCCTCCATGGGCTCAATCTGTGGCATGCCTGAATTGAGTCCATTAGAGATTTTTCAACAAAATCACCGTAACAGAGTTTTAAAGAAGAACTGGGCTTTTTAAAGGCATTGTTTTGTTTGCTTTTTTAAATAGAAAGTGGCATTACTGCCCATCAATTTTAAGTAGTCCATCAATTTGAAACTGCATTGAAAGCAAGAGATAGAAATTTTAAAGTAGACATTGTGTTCTTGAACCCCAAGCCTGAATTTATAAATACAGGACAGTCAAATGTCTTAGAAAATGTATTGGGTTTTCTCGATCTGAACCCTGAGGTAGTCAAAAGATTTAAGACTGGGGAAGGTAAATGCTCTGCTCCCATTCAAACTATTCAAGAAACAGATGGCTGGTAGACCGGCTGTTCCCTTTTTTGCCTCAGAGAATGGGACTTCTGTTACTTTGAAACATTTTTAAATTACATTAAAAGATTTTGCAGATGAACCCATCATTAGAGATGCAGGAATTTTTAATTTGTAAAACTGGCCCGGTGACAATGAGTCCCTCAAGACCTTGGTAGAAAGAAGTTGTTCCAGCATCATGGTCACACTGCAGGCACCTTTTGGAAGCTGAAGGATACAGGGGAACTGAAGCATTGCCAGAAGAGAAAGAGCCCAAATCTGCATCCAGAAAGTGTACCCTGCACAGATTGCTTCTGAAGTGTATAGCAGGAGGTATTCATTTCCTCACTCATGTGGAAATTATGAAGATGTTGTGCCATCTTTCCTTTAATATTGCCCTGAAGAATCTGAAAAAGTTTTGCAAACTGCAGAAGGAGTGTCCCAGTAAGTGCTGGTATCAATCATGAGGGGAGAAGAAACCAGATGGAAGCTTATCTGCTTTACTGATTCTGAGGGATAAAGAAAATACAAGCACAGACTCTCTGTATTAGCCTATATTTAGATGGTTCCTCACACCAAAATTATTTCAGCTTTTTTATCCTGTTACTCTGGATAGCACAAAATATATAAGAACTGAAAGATGAGATGATATGAAGTCCATCTATGTCCTTTACTTGCTGGGCCCGGGGGTCAGGTCTGATGTCTTTCCTGAAATCATGAATTTTGCATTAGCATCTCTGTAGCTGCCTAAGGCAGAGGCTGAGTTGTTTCTCCATTCCACTTGCTCCAAAATCCACTGATCACATAGTCTGCAGGATTTACCTAGCAGCTGGATGTTTGGATTTACATAAGTCGAGGAATGGGTCTTCCACTTATTTGTCAACTGCTTTAGTTAATATACAATTTTTCAGAACAGATTGTTGCCTTTCTCCATATATTTCTCCTCCTCATCTTTATTAAGGAAGCCATGAGCCCGTCACCTGCATCCTAATATATGATGTATGTACAAAGCACAGAACTGACCCAGGTTTCACTGGGGCACTTCTTGTAGCCCTTAACAGAGTGCTTAAATTGAGGAAACAAACAGGATTTGAGACCACCCTTTGGTACTCTCTGTTAAGTCTCAGAGATGCCTTAACTCTTCCAGTGCTACAAATCCCAATTGGGGTGCTTATATCTCCTCAAACAACTGCAAGGGTATTCCTGACTGGGTGCTGACTCTTGCACAACCCATGTCCCTTACTGGATCCAACCCTTCATTTCGGGCTCATACCAGCACAGTATTTTGTATGTACTTCCTTCTTTCCATACAAGCGATTCACATTTTCTTTCTCTGGCTTTGTATCTCAATACCTCTTGTTATTTACTTTGAAGTTCTCTGTGAGCTTTGAGTCATTTTGATTTCAGGCATTCCTAATGTTGTCCCACTGCGGTTGGAACCACAGAGAAGTAGTCTAGCGGTCTAAAATAGTCTATGTTAAACACTTTTTCCTATTCATGCAGTAGGTTGAAGCTGTTCCTTCCATTTTGTATATCTGCAGGTTACAGACTTCCTCTGTATTCAAGTTCTAGAACTATGTGCAGTTATGGATAAGTCCTATGAATTTATCACCACTTTCAAAATCAGGGAGCTTAGTTTCAAAACTACCTGTATTTGTCCCTGCCTATTAAATTGAATCACCTTGTGACCTCTTATTTTGAAGTTTTCCTCCAGAACCAGAGTACCACAAAGCACACATTTCAAAACCAAGTTTAAAATTACATTAGTTCCTGATGCTTAATTACTATTTGGAGAAAAACCTGTCATCTCTCACAGTCAGAAATTATACGCTCTATGGCCACTAAGGAAACAGAAGTGAGTTTTCAATATATATCTGGAAAGTTTGTGAGCAAAAGGAGAAGTAAAGCAGCTCAGGTAGCTATCATTTTGCAATAACAGCCACGTATGTCTGCCAAGGTTTTATGTTACAGAATGGACGTGCAGTAAAGGACTGGTCAAGAACCAGGAAGAGCTGGCACAACATTATCAACAAAGAAGATAGAGAGCAAAAGAGGCTCATCAAGAGCAGACAGAAACCACAAAGGAATTTGTTGCCAAATCATCACGTCCTTTTTGGATTCCATCACAGTGATTCCAAATTATCAGAACTATTTATCTTTTAAATACAATTGCCAAGCTTTGTGTTCCTCTGCAAAATCAAGTTAGGTGGTCTGTACCCATGTTACCCAAGCAGGTCATCTTTTAAGGCACTTAGACCTAGATGGTTTCTTGTCTAGGCACATTTTGCTTCCTTATTTCTTGCAATCTTGTCATATTACTGATATGAGAATCACATTAATGATATATAAATCACAGTAATGACATGTTTATTGCATCAGTGATAGGAACGACCTTCATATTTTCTTTCTCTAGAACAGTATATATCCCCTGAAATAAATATTTCACTTCTAATTTCTGTTTCATTGCTTGTATGTGTAGTCACATCCTTACCTTAGTTTTACCACAGGGAAGTACTCAATGGCAAAGATGAAAATTCCATGCTTTCATTTAAAAGAGATAAAAGACATATTTTGTAAGCATGACTTCCAGTCCCACCTATGTTTGAGAAGCAGTGATAGTATTCAATCACGTGAAGTGGGTAGAAAATATGAAAGGGAAATGAACCAGGTAAGTAACATAAGCTTTGCGTAAGGTGTTAACGCCGAGGGCAGTTCCACAGGCCTCAGGGCAGCTCTGGCCAAATGAGGCTCTGCTCTTGGAGCTGCACTTTGGGGTGGAGATTTATGATGTGCAGCTGCGAGTGGTGGGTAGACAAAGAATTTGGCACTTTAGGATGTGTTTTGTCTCTTTCCTCTGAATGAGATTTTGTAAGTTTACACAAGTGAGGAGGTGGCACTTCAGTAGTTATTCCTCTCTCGTGATTGCCCTTCTCAGTAAACATAACACCCTTGCTTCCATCAAATCCCAAATAAACCACTGATTTAAGGAGATTATAAGTCATCAGCAAGGAGTCAGACAATGGGTATATACCTGTCAAGAAATGCATTTTGTTGTAAGAATCAGCGTGATGGATTTTATCACACTGGAACAAGAAAAAATGTCGGGACTGAATGGTAATATGGTAATTCAAATTTTTTTTTTTTTTTTCTTTGCAGAGGGCATGGTTTTCACCACTAGTGAACTGGACATGCTATTCATAGGAAACAAGAGATTTTACTAACATCTAGTTGTCTAACCAGATGCCCCTACTTTCTGAGCCCAATGCAAATCTGTTGAAAAGCACAGGGTTAAACACTGGAACATCTGGAATACATGTATAACATGGTAGAGGCTTTGGTACGACATCATTCAGAGAACTGTAAAATACCTGCTGCAGAAGGTCCCTCAGTCCCTTCCAAATTCCAAAAAGCAAATGATAGCTAACAAGTTTGGCAGAGCCAAGGAGATACAGAGCTTTCAGAAAGACTGTAGTTGCCAGCCCAAATGAAAAACGCTTTTTTTTCTGTGCTCACTAAAGTCATGTCAACAGTCTCATTTTGCCCTATATCTGTATATAGTCACTTTTAGACACTCTTTTATAGTCCCTCCTGAAAAATGAAAAAGCTTCCAGATTGAATTATCACTTGGCTGTGAATAAAGAACTCAGCATTAAACAGAGACAAAAGACAATTTATGCGTGCAAGATGAATAAAAGATGATACAGACAAGGAGGTGGTGTTGACTCAGACAATATGAGTGTTTACAAAGCTCTTCTCCATGATGCTGCTCAATCAGACTCACAACTGTAGCACCAGTCAGCTCAGTTACCCAGGGTGAGGATCAAGGTTTGTTTTAGGGTGTGCAGGAACAACAAATGCAGGTAATAAGCTTTTGGAACATAACAGGGAAGCTGCACACCAATGTTGAGGAATGGATCAATGCTACCCAATGACCATGAGTGATTGCAGTCATCCGTTCCCCTATCCTCCCCTCTCCTTCCCTCTCTTCCTTTCTTTTTCCCTTCCCTTTCTTGTCCTGCCATCAGCTTGTGTTTCAGGAGGAATGAACCAGGGAGAGAGAGAGGAAAAGGAGAATTCCCTCAGCCCAAGGCCAAGGACCAAATGGGGGAAGGCACACCTCTTCTCACTTGGACTCTGCTTCTGGACCCCGAGAAGCCAGCTTCACACAGGAGTACAGTGTTCATTCCTGCCAAAATTCAGCCTCTGAACAACATATCTATCAGTACTCAACTACAGCAGCAAAAACTTCCCAGTGATGTTTTTTCCCATTCCTACTCCCATCCCTCCGTTCCCAAGTCACATGAAATAACAACAATAAATTACAAACTTTAGCACAATGTGTAATCATGTGTAAATACGATCACCCTGCTAATTAAATTCTTTTACTCTCTGAACCTGCAGATCCCACACTGCTATAAGAAACAGCGAAGTTTTCCCTCAGACATCACCACTTCTGTAATGAAATTGCAGGATTAATTGCCTTAGTTCTTGTCCTCAAGTATGCTGGAGTTTGGCTTTTCAGCCTGAGAACTTCTCAGGCAAATATGCAAACATTGCTGGGACATGATTAAGTACAGAGGCATGAAAGCCACTGTTTACAAGAAGGCACTTATTTTGCTCTGGTTGCCAAAGTAGATAGCACCACAAAATTAAGTAGGTCAATCGTGTGTTCTCCATCATAATCTCTAAGAACAAGCCAATGGTTTGCTTTCTGAGCACTGTGCAAGACATTTGGCTGCTTGTGTGGAATGAAGCAGAGCACAGAACAGGAAAGGTTGGTCAGTAAATCAAAAAAGGTATTTCTGGCATAATGCCAGGTTTTAAAATCTTTAGGAGGAATATGTTTTAATGTTGGAAGGTCGTTGAACTACTCGTTTTCCATCTGAACTGATTTTACTCTGCCAAATCAGTTGTTCATGTGCAAGAGCTATTTGTCTAAGATGACTTAGTTTCTTAATTTCCCAAAATTATTACTTTTTTCAAGACTTCTTTATTATTTTTAAATATTTTATGACTGTTTTTCATTGAGGACAGTAAATGAGCAAGCATTACTTTTACATAGGTGGCATCAAATATTACTTTCTTTTGACAGAGTAAACTGTAAAATTACATATGGAGGTTACTCAATTCCTAGTTCCGGAAAATAATGCTTTCAGAAAGTTCTCAAGAGTCATAACTGAATATGAGTTTCCAATGCACTGTGGAACACATTGTTTTCCAATAGAGTGTGGAAAATAAAGTTAAAAGATTATTTTGAATAAAAAATAGAACTGGCATTGGAACAGGCAATACCAGACTATAACTTTCCTTTTTGGCGCCCATATTTTAACAAGAATATTGAAACATGGAGGAAAAAAAGCCCCAGAAAGTATCTGAAAGTTCAAGAAAATATTTAATACAAGAGACTGAAAGAACTTAATGCATTTAGATTGTGAAAACCATAATCGAGGGCATACACTGACTCCAGTATAAAATTATTTTCATGGAACACCCCAGGATGGAAGAGATCTAAAAAGACCATCTCATCCAAACTGGTTCATTTCCAGAGTAGCATTATTAAAAGATTGTTTAATAAAACAAAAAAAAGAGACACTGAATGATGAAGACACATTTAAGATATTGAGCAAATTACCGTTGGAGCAGACTCAGTAACACATTCCTGGCTACATGTTCATCCATTAAATCAGAAGCAAATGCCTTCTCCAAAGATAGACTTTAGTCATAGTAAAAAGGTGAAATTGTTGAACTCTAACCCATGTTGTGACCTACAGAAAGATGGAAATGTGTTGAGGGTTCCTTCTTGCCTTAAGGTGCTGCAATATCAAGAGCTAGTAATCCATATGAGAGGCAGGTAGTAAGTGATGAGCAAGATGCAGAATTGTGATTAATTCCCCTTCTCTTCAGTGCTTGCCCTGCTATGAACAGAGAGCTGAGAAGGGCTTAGATCCTACTGAACAGCTTCCTGGCTACTCTGAAGCTGCATTCATCTGCTGTTTTTTACAAGACAGATTAAACTGGACTTAGCCCATGGAGGGCTGTGATCATGCTTTATCAGCTGCTGGTAATTTTGGAAGACATTAATGTGGTTAGCAGTTCTCAGCAGGTGTGTGAGTCATGGCTGATGGACTGCCTGGGTGTGTTTTTAATTAGCAGTAAGGGCTGAATTTAAGAAAAGGGCTGTAGCTGCTGGGCCTAAGTCTAGCTGGGTGGTAGCAAACAGAGATGTGCCCCGCCTTTTGCTTCTCACATCTGCTTTCTGCCTGGTCCTTTTGGAAGCACATGTGAGACAGATCTCTGTAGTTACCTCACTGCTTTTGGAAAACACAATGGTCTTAGTTGGCTAAAACATTCAGAAACATGGTCAGAACATTACTGTCTTTCTCCAGTTTTACAAACCTGGGCGCTCTTTCAGTTTGACATGACACTGAGAAGAGTGTCAACTGCCCTCAATCACACCTTAGTCTAGCATGCATTCCTGCCTGAAAACTGAAGAGGTGAAGGATTTCTTGAATACTTCAGAAAGTTTCCCATTGAAGGGAAGGCGGAAGACCAGCCAGACCTGAAAGCTAATCCGTATGTTCTGTAGGGAACACTATGTTTGGGCTTTCTGGCAGGGTAAGCAGCATTGTTAGGAGTCAAGAAGGAAAAGTAGAAGATAGAGTCCTTTGCTGCTCTAGAGGAAATGGTCTGAGGCAAACACAGCTAGAGCAAGAATGAAGCACTTTACGCTGCTCCCAGAAGCAACACAAAGAAATTGCAGGGAGAACCTATACAAATCCTAGTATTAGGCCTCGGAAGAGGTATGTCTGACATGTCATGGATTTGGGATGTCAGTGGTGACAAGCAAATGTGTTAATGGCCTTATTGAAGATGATTTCTCTGTGACATAAAAGTGCTGAACTCTACTAAATTCTGCTTTCAAAATATGAGCGGGTCACAGGAATTGCTGCCTGTATAGGCATAGTTCTGTATTTTGTGCATCAGCTTTAAGGGATATCACCTAGCCTTTGTCAGTACTGAAGTGCTTATGTGAGCAGGAGAGGCTGGCATTGCTCACAGGAACTTGCATACCATGTTCAATATCTCAGTTCTTTAAGACAGAAGGAGGTGCACATATGTGTGCTTACAAGTAGATGAATTTCTACTGCCTTTATGGAAAGAATGACTAGCAGCATAGCAAAAGTCATGAGAACTGCACACTGGCAGATACCCAAAAAATGTAGTAATTAAGCAGAGGGGTCTCTTCCCCACCACACCAGGATGGGACATGGGTGGAAGCACCTTCTTGAAGGAGGAGGGGAGATGAATCTGCTGCAGGAGGGCAACAACACTTTTTTCCTTCTTGCCTAAATCTCATGTGAAGTGATGGCCTCCTAGAGGGCTGATTCCATGGCAGGCTAGTTGAAGCAAAGAGAGCTGTGATTTCTTCAGTCCTTATGACATAGGCTAAGGAGATGTGTAAAGAGTTTTGCAGTGTGATCATGTGTCGCAATTTTAAAGAGCTGTATTATCAGATTAAATACTGGGAAGGCACAAAAGTCTTTTCTGGTGTGCAAAACATAGTATTAGGAAAGTATTCAGTAGCACCTTTTCGTTATTAATTTTCATAGCATCATTACATTATGTCACAATATTCTAGGCAGTTTGGGTTACTTTGTCACAGTTGGACATTATCTTCAAAATTTATAACATCCTTTTAGGTATGTTCTTCATGTCAAGCTGTTTTCCCTCTGTCTGTACTCAATAACATGGCACAGTACTCAGAAAGGGTTATTTGCATGTATTTTAAAAACACTCATTCAAAACTATTAATACAATCAGATAACATGAACTATGCATGGACAGGGTTTGTTTGATTCCTCAGTTCTACCATGGTTTCTGCCCTTAATGCCCTGACATTTGGCTAATGGCTCCCTTGTGTCAGGGCAGGACCTGGCTTCCAGGGCCCATCCCATCCCCTGTCCAGGAGAAGGGCAGCAAGGGGCACCAGGACAGCTGCAGTCCTGGGCATTGGTCACCTCCCTAGGGATAGGGAGAGGCATTGGCCCATGGGTGCAGATCTGGGTCAGGATCAGCAGGGCCCACAGGCAGGTCCAGGCTGGGCTGCACCACCGTGAGGTCCATGGCTTTTCTAAGGCTACAGCAGCAAAGTTTTGTCTTCAGAGCAGCTCCCATGGGATGGGATGAGCCCTGGACATGGACCCCTCAATAATGGATGTTGTAGACTCATAGAATCAGTAACGTTGGAAAAGACCTCCAAGATCATCAAGTCCAGACTTGACTGACCACCACATTTGTCAACTAGATCATGGCACTAAGTTCCACGTCCAGGTATTTCTTGAACACCTCCGGGGACAATGACTCCACAGCTTCCTGGGCAGCCCATTCCAATTCTTGACCACCCTTTCAGTTAAGAAGTTCTTTCTGACATCCAACCTGAACCTCCCCTGGCACATTTCCTCTCATACTGTCCCTAGTTGCCTGGGAGAACAAGCCAATCCCCACCTGGCTATAACCTCCTTTCAGATGGCTGTAAAGAGTGATAAGGTCACCCCGTTTCTCAAGGCTAAACACCCTCAGCTTCCTCAGCTGCTCTTCTTACGACGTTCTAGAGCCTTCACCAGCTCCATTGTCCTTCTCTGGACCTGCTCCAGCACCTCATTGTCCTTCCTGAACTGAGGGGCCCAGTACTTGAGGTGGGGCCTCACCAGTGCTGAGTACAGAGGGACAATCACTTCCCTAGTCCTGCTGGCCACACTATTTTTGATACAGGCCAGGAATATGTCAGCCTTCTCGGCCACCTGGGCCCACTGCTGGCTCAAAAGTGTTCTCACACTTTGCACAGACATGTTGGGTGAGAGATGCCTTGGCCATGAAGGTAGGGTAGGGGATACTGGACAATGTCTGATGGGTCCCAGGCCAAGCTGGGGGTCCCCATGGAACTATTTCGAGGGTCCATGCATCTCCCTGGCTTGGAGTGGGGTGGGTGATACCTATCCATTCCCAGTGGCCAGCAGGCCTGGGCTGATATTGCTGGGCAGTCAATATACGGTCCAGGTCAGGGCCCAGGGTGTCAGACCATCCCTGAAGAGCTCCACGGGCATGGGAAGAACTGGAGCTGCCCCAGGTTAGTTTCTGGGCTGGGTGGAGGTGTGCAGATGCCACTGAGGAGGTCAAGACCTGGGGCCAAGCTGGGGCTCAGGGCTGTGTGGAGAGTGAATACCATGGGGAGCCTCAGGGCAGGCGTGCTGCGCTCAGAGAGGAAGGGTCAGCAGGGCCCAGGCCCCACAGCGCTGGAGATCATGGTGGCCTGAGCTGGCCAGAGGGCAGCTGGGGCTCCCCATGGGGGTGGCAGGGCAGGCCCTCATGCAGGGAACGGGACAGCTCCAGGAGTGACAGTGCCCAGTGTCAGACACAGCCCAGTGATCGCTGGGGTCCAAGGTCAAGCTGGGAAGTCAAGACGGCAGGTCAGGGACAGGGTCCAGCTCTGGATCAGCAGCCCATGGCCCAGGACAGCCTGGGCTGATAGGCAGCAGGCACTGTAGCTCCATCAAGGACCAAGCTTAAAAGCAGATCCCACAGGGCAGAGAGGGACACCTGCCATGGCTTTCCCACAGGACCGTGCTGTCTAGGGAATCTCTTCCCACATCTCCAGCAGGGAGGGACATGTGCACCCTCAGCTGCACTGTCTGTAAGCTTGCCTTAAGCCCTGGCAGCCATACCTTTGGGAAGGGTGGATGTGAATGCAGTCAGGGCACTTACACAGGTTTTCTCGAGGTTGAGTTCACTTGTATGACAAACTAATGATTTTTTCAGCATTGTGCTGTTTTTCTTCAGTGTCTGTGTGTGTCTGTAGCACTTATAGCACAATATTTCTGTTACTTCCCTCTTTCCCAGCCTCCTTGCTTCTTTATCTGTGTTGCAATCTTTTCACTTGGCGTCTGTCATCATTCAAAGCACTGAACTCTTCTACCATGGCACCCTGGAGCTTGCTGACGTCTAACACTACAGCTCCACTAATGCTATCAGTATACTGTAGCATAGGCTTACTCTAATAGCGGCTGGGTTGGATCAATTTGTTCTATAAAAAACATGATCTCTTCATTGAGCCTATCACTTCATCTATGACTGTTCGGAAGTTCTCAGCAAAGCACGATGACTTTGAATTTCACCGCAGCTTTCGGCCCTGATCAAACACACGATTTGTCCTATCATTCTAACTTCACTGCATTTTAGCTCTTTGCATTTCATATTTTTATGCAGACAAAGCCATTTTGGCTTTTTGCCACACTGCAAGTCTAGGTTGAGTGCCAACAGCAACAGTACACTTAGTGACTGCAAATGTCTTTAATCCAAATAAGTTTGCTAGTGCCTACTGTCAACAGCATAAAATAAGGAGCATAATCTGTATCATCCTAAAGTAGCATTTTCAAATCCATCTCTTATCCTTAATGCCCAGTTAAGGAACATGATGAGAAAAACAAAGTTAATCCTGTGTATTTTTATTCTCATACCAAACACTGATGTGAATCAGTTTTTCAAAATCCCACACATTCTTAGACAAATATTCAAGAAGTCCTCGTGTAAATAATGCACGAGTGAGCAGTTTGCCTTTTAAACAACTAACAGAAAATGCTTTAAAATGTAACCAAGCATAGCTTGTACCTGCATAGGTATTAAATACATACATACATACATACATACATACATACATATATATAGTTAAGTATTTTCCTAAATACATGTATAACTTAATTGTATGAAGTTAGTGTAAACCCTGAATTGTGTTACCTGCTGTATCCATACATTTGCAAAGCAATTCTTATAGTGACAAGGATATGAAGTTTTTCTTTCTCTTCTACAGCAATATCATAGAATCATGTAGTAGTTTGAGTTTAAAGGGTCCTTTCAAAGATTATCTAGCCCAAACTCTCTGTAATGAGCTGGGACATATTCGATTAGAGCAGATTGCTCAGAGCCCCATTGAACCTGACCTGGAGTATTTACAGGAATGGGAATATAAAAACTGTACTATTAGTAATGGGATACTATAGTACAGAACACTGATATAATCACATTATCGTATTGTGACTGCAGTGCTCAATAAAAAGCAATAAATTTGGGATGAACTTAAGACTGAGTTTTCCTTCTCTGTTTATGTCACCCAGCACTTCATGATTAAAAAGGTGGACAGTAAACGCCTCAAACTGCAACTGCTTCATACCACTATAATCTGATGTTACCCTTCTGTTATAGTAAACTATGGAATTGGTTTTTTCCTCAACTTTCCCAGTTCCAGTGATTTCATTTTTCCTTGAAATTCCTCTCTAGGTAGTGTCCCTTCAGCCTATGCCTGCTACCCTGCTTGCTTGGTTTCTAGGTTGCATGCATCTGGCAGAGACAACAGAACTTGGTGCTCATCTGGAATGCACCCTTGCTTCTTTCAACACTGTCTCATACTTCACTGCCAGTTCTCAGGAACTCTTTTTGTGTTTGTGTAATAGGACCAGTCATGTTGCCATGCAGCTGATCCCTTTCCTGACTGAATTTAGTAGAAATGTCTCTGGGCATTTGATTTCTTCACAACTTTATACAATGCTTGCACTTCTTCGACTTCTCCAGAAGTCGAGTCACTAATTCTGTCTCTGTAACTTCTAGTTTTACTGCTTGTCCAACTTCTCCCTGCTTGTTTAGGCCTCTCATAACTTCCTGGCAGTGCTCACAATCGATTTGAATGGTCCACCCACTCTGCAGAGAATTTCTTTGGCATAACTCATTATTTATTTCATATATTGTCGCCATGTTACCTTTAGGTACCTCCTTTGCAGAGCTCTCTTTTCTCTTATCCAGATAACATCAGGATTGATTTACACTTAGTTCTTTTTTTTTTTTTTTTTAATTTTACCATAACTTTTTCCGCAACTAATTCAGTTTAGCTAACTGTTTGCTCTAGCTGTGCTTGTCTTCATGAGGGAAATATATAGTCAGCACCCAGATCTGTATCAGCATTGGGAACTCATCCAATTAAAAGTTTACAACAATTGCCATAGGCTGAAGTAGAATTCACAAACTGAAAGCTACACCTTACCTGTGTAAACATTCTTGCCCTGCTGCAGAGGTGTCAACTGTGTTTAAGAACCGGCATTGGACAGATTTTAAAAGATAATATTAGTAGTAAAAGAAATAGTGTATGTTACTGGCACAGTGTTCAGTTAAACAGAGACAGCAATATGTCACAGAATCACTTAGTGTATTTGAGGAGTTTGGGGAAAATGGTTCAACAAAGGCCTGTAGCAAAATGTTTTCTCTTTTCCAACTTCGTATTTAAACAGTCCTTAAATTCCTGGCTGTTTTCCAGCTTTTGTCTGTTCAGTAACAGAGAAAAAAGTTTTGATATAATGGAAAATAGCATTAACAGGTTAACTTTCAACTTTGCCTTGAACTTCTTAAATGACTGATTAACTTACTTCCTGACAGTTTATAGAAGAAATGAGGGTTGTAAACAGGACTGCTTACTTCTTTCTTATCACTTAAGTATCTGTTTAATTTATTCATCACTCACACACTAACTCTCTAGAAACAATGCAGGGTGAAGTGCTTGTGACCATGAATTCCACAGTCCTGCACTTGAAAAGAATCAAGATGAACGCCAAGAAACCACTAAGTTCTTAAGCCATGAAAGTGTAGTCTACAGTTCAAGTGGTGTCTACAGGCACTTTCCACTAAAGTAAGCAGCCTTCAGAGTCCCACCAGCATGGCAGTCATGAGTGTGTACTGGATGGGACCTTGGTAGAAAATGATCTAAGAGTGAGAAGGGGAATAGACTTAGGAGATTGTATTGCAGTTTATCTACAAATAGAAACGTGAGAGCCCTTCCCATGATAATAGCAAGATAATAGGTTTAAAAGAGCAACGTTTTACTGAGAAGGCACCTCTGCCTTAGACCCAGGGCACTAAGAAATGGGCAAGGAGCCCTGTTCTGCTGAGTCTGGGTAGCTCCTCACAGCCTGTGATGATACAGCACACTGCTGAGTAGTGAAAGAGAAGAGTAGGGAGAGATGGGAGAATGTTTGCATAGTCATCCTTGCTTTTCCAGTCCAAATAAACAGCTTCTGAGTGTGGGGGGTTTTTTGGTCATTCTGTTTGGTTGGTTGTTTTTTTGGTTTGGGTTTTTTTTTTGTCAGTAACAACATTCAGGAAAAGTCCAGAACAAGGCCTGAATTTAGCACCAGATGTAAAACAGGTCTTTGAGCTACTCTGAGTGCTCAGCAGTCGTCACTGTCACTGGGATGGTTTAAAAAATAAAAAAGATACCTAATGAAATGTCTTCTCAGTATTCTGTGTGAATTAGCATAGTCTTTGACAAACAAACAAACCACACAAACCCACGTTTTTGTATGGTAGACATAGAACAAAAAATAATCTCAGCTCTCAGGAATCTGCTTCAAAGCTGGACCCATTTCTGCATTCTCCTCTATGCCCTTTCAAATTTAGTGAAAATATGTATGAAAGACTACATGAAGTTTGACCCCTAGCATGATAAAAATGTTACTGCATTATTTGACAGCAATGCAAAATTGCTTCCTTCCTGTGTAATATTGTCCTCAAGGTTAAAATAACCTGCTATATTATAATGATGCTCTGTAGCAAATCCACTTCCATGTCTTTCAAGCTGTCTGTGTTAATAAAAATTTTTCCATTCACTCTAGATGTGTAGGAAGTGTAGGAGCCTACTAATTAGTCTGAAAAGAAATTACTTTTGTGGTGTAATTTTCTGGTCTGTACAATCATCCTTTTGGGTCCTCCTCAGTGCTGAGCCAAAGGCTGGTTAAAGTGGAAATACCAGATGATCGTTCAAGATGACAGTCTCAGTGAAACTCCTCTTGCTCTTTACGTGCAATTTTAATGATGTTATAGCATCCTTGTTTAACCCTTCTAAGAGCTGTGAAAAGTCTACAGAAAAATTCCGGTGACGAAGTTCAGTGTGGCATTTTATCACAGCTGTAACAGGGAGAATCAAAACTAGAAGTACTCAAAGGGGAAAAAAATAGACCACTGTTATTGTCAAAAGTGGGGGTGTACACCCAATATTCAGGGTGATTTTGTCTCCAAATGGCATACACTAGCACCAAAGAGAAAAGAAGTTTGCTTCTTCTTTAGAGAGGAGACCAAAAGTACCAGAGAATCACAAAAGGTATAAATACAGCAGGAAGTTGGAATTTTAAAAGAGTGAAGGCTGCACATGTCTGCAAAGCTGTGTGTAGGTCCCACAGCAGTAATGACAGTATACTCAGGAACTGGAATTAGAACAGCTGTTTCGGTGTGGTGCTGTCAGTGCCTGCTGCTGTAAAGATGACATTTTATTAAGTCAGTTGCATACTTTGAGGTTTCTTCATGGCACGAGGTTGCAGGAGCTCAGTCAGCGGTGGGACAGATGTTTCTGCACTACGTACTTCATGCAGAGTGTAAGAAGCAGTGCATTTTCTACACTGACCAAGTGAAAAGTCTCAGTGGGGGCTGCATGAGGTTCATTCTGCTGACTGCTGCAGCTGCCTCACTGCTCAGGGACCACTTGCTGTTTCTGTTGTAGCTCTAGATTTGCTATTCTACAAACATATCCACAGACACTACATCATCCAGTTTTACAGCTGCTTGCATGGTGGCTGGTTATGCCTGAATTAATTTCACAGCCTTTCAATGAGTTATTTTTCAAGTGTTGTGTGATCCTCCTAAAATGTTATGGTAATCCGTTAAATAGCGTTGTACAGTTTGGACTCTGAACCTATTTTGCTAGACGGAATGGTTGTAAGTTTCCAATTAACTAAAAATTAAGCATTAACCGGAATACTTTATTTGGAAAAAAATGAAAACAATTAATTTTTACAATTAGAAATTAGTAAGTAAGTACTAGTAATTAGCTCCTATAAAGTTGTACCTTGACTTTCTTTCTAAACATTCGTAATGCCTAGGGCCTTTCTTAAATCACTCAAGCATGACAATTTCTTTCAGCCACATTAACTTTCTGTAGCAAGTGGTACTGAACTTGTTCAAGTATAATTTGCTTATGTTATGCCTTTTTGCTTACACACGTGACTAAAGTACTTTTCTCTCCCCACAGTGGCATTAGTAAGTCCCTGGTTTACAGAGAAACATGCTGGGAATACAGATTGTAGCTTTCATATTTTGTTTCTGTGGGCTGGGAGCTGCTATTGCTGCTACTGCATCAAACGAGTGGAAAGTCACCAGTCGAGCATCATCTGTTATCACTGCAACCTGGGTCTTCCAGGGTCTTTGGATGAACTGTGCTGGCAATGCACTGGGTGCTTTTCACTGCAGACCTCACCTCACTATCTTCAAAGTAGAAGGTAAGGAAGCATAATTGAACTGGAACTTATGGAAATCCATGTGTATTGCAAGACGTGAGCCTGAGGAGTAAAAGATTATTTTGGCTTGTGCAAGAGATTATGTTTAAAGCATTGTGTTGAATGTAAGTAAAGGATCTTGTAGGCAGAATATCAGAAACAACTTTGTAGGAATGATGTGTATTCCAAGAAAGACAGTAAGCTCTACTCTGTGGTTGGTAATATGTGATAAGTATACTGGACATGGTGCCGGTAATACACTGTCAGTATCAAACCACTGTTAGAAGAGAAATGGACTAAACTGTCCTGTGGCTCTAATTTCCATGCCAAAATGAGCATCCTGCTTGCTGGATGGTGGGAGGAGGAAAGATAGTGAGGTCTGTGACAGCTATCGGTGCTCTTTTTAGTATCTGAATAAATCAGAGGGCAAATAACCACATCCATGAATACTGTGCAAATACTCATATACTAGGAATTAAGTGCTAGTGTATATACTTGATTGTATAACAGGCTAATGTTTTAACTTTAAAGATAAGAATGTGCTGTTTCAGTGACTGAACAAAATATAAAATGTAGCATTGTGTGGTTGTTACCATATGGTATATTACGTAGACAGGGTCATAGATTCACACATATATGGAAACATGGAAGCTGGGGGATGTTCCAGACCCTTACCTTTTTTTGCCTTTCATGCCCCTGACACATCAGACTACATGCTGTGACATACAGATCAACTCTTACAGACGATTTTGAGGTAAAATTCAGCATCATTTTTCTACATGTTTTGTGATGCCCTGTTTCTAATCATCACAAATCACACAACAGATGTGAATGGATAAGAAGAGTTTTAGTTCTTTTAAAGAATGCTGTTCATCAAAAATTACTTAAAAGGTGCAGAAACTCACAGATACTTTTGAAAAGTGAATATTATATTTTGCCAATAACCATTTATGTATTATTTCTGCCAAGATTTAAAGAAATAAAATCAGCTCTTCTTCATTCTTTAAAGTAATGTAAAGTAACTAGAAAGTACCGTTATTGCTATTATTAGTAGCACAAAATCTGCTTTCAGAATAATCAGGTGCAATCTATTTGCCACTTTGTATTGTTACTATTATTTTGATCACTGGCTGATTGAAACTTGAATAAAACAGAATATGCATGTTATGCGTGCATCCTTTAAATATATACTTAAGCATCTGAGTAAGATTTTGCATATTTGTTTTTTAGAGGAACATGGACAAGAAATTCACAAATTAAAGTAGCATGCTCTTGTTCAAGCAAGAGAGTAACAAGCTGCTGTAATGACATTTAGGAAGTCTAATTTTAACTTGCCAGTGCATGCACCAGCAAAGGGTAATATTACATGTAGCACAAACACTACTGGGAAAGAGTGAAGTATTCAGTTTGGAAAACCTGCTAAACATAAACTCCTGATAATCCAAGGAAAACAAGAGTTCAACAGGGAAAGGGCTTTGCACTCTCACTCTGTCATGGATTGTAAAACAATAAAATGCTCAGATTAAAGAAGTAATGAACTCTCATCTCTGTCCTCAGAGCTTCAATAGATCATTATAACTGACATACTGAGGCCAGGGAGGGCTGGCAATATAACTTTTCTTCTGCACGTTCATCGTTTTATGGAATCTGTTTGCAATTTTTCCCATAGCCGAAGACAATTTACACAAGTTCCTCATTCCATTCCTATCTTTCTATTTTCAGGTTACCCTGCAGAAAGTATTAGCAGTAACAGCAACACTAGCAGTAACTGTGTTATGTTAGTGTAGTAAGTCACTTCTACTCCAAAGCAGATTCATTAAATCGTTAAAGGTTTAATTGCAATTTTTGTGAAGATTTTGCAGGAGAGGCTTCTAAATGGGCTCTATGAAGTTTTAAGTTGTTTTTTTTTTTCTGTTTTTAACAGCAAACAAACAAACAAACAAACAAAAACAGATTCCAGAGGCCTTTCTCTGAGCAGGATTACCCTGCAGTCACAGGCAGTATGTAGATATTTACCAGAACTGACTTTCAGCTCGAGGACTGGTTGTGCTGATAGGAGCATAGCCAAGGCAGCGAGAGCTCAGCTTCTGCAACCCACCCCAGGTACAGAGGTTGAGGGATTCATGTTCCTGGAAGTCTGGGTTATCAGGGCCACACTGCTAACAGTACCCAAAGCTAGCTGGGCTGTTGCCAAACGTACACGTGCATTCACATGCACAGCCACGGTGTGCTCTGCTGCAGTGACTGAAACATTCAGATGAGAGATCTTAGATGAGAGAATAGTGAACTCATTGTAGCTACAGTCATTTAAGGCAATGTTTGTGGGAAGAAGCAATATCTTTTATTAAATCAACTGCTTTGGGAAAAGTATGCAACAAAGTCATTAATCAGATCTGACACAAATACAACAAGCTTCAAGCTAAATATTATCTGGGAACATTGTCTCTTCAGTTAACTTGGTTATGATTATTAGAGCATCAGATGCACCCATGGAAATTGTATGATTAAAACCAAGGGACCATTACTCACAAACATAAACTCACACAGCCAATAAACACCAGAAATTAAAATTAGCAATGAGACAATATTTTCTCAAAGTCACTAACCTTGATTAGCCACTCAGTCCTTCTCAGTAAGAAAGATCCACAAAGACCCTTCAAAGTGTGAGCCTGAGAACTGAAGGTCTGGAGTCATAAACTCCAGAAAGATACTGACTTTTTACGGCAGAGTTCCACCCACCCTGCCGCCTGCTAAGTTCCCAGTGCTCCACAGGCAGTAGTTAACCTCTCTTCTCATTCCTGTCATGTATATAATTCTGAATTCTTACAATCACAGAATTATCCAGATTTCAAAAGAACTATCTTTTAGCTATCTAGCATGGCTTAGGCACTTTATTTAGATATTTTGACTTTGGTGATGTTATAGAGAGCTGTTTCTTTCACATAAAATACAAAATTGTAGCTAGCCAACTGACCTGTGTCCACATCTCTTTTCTACAACACTTCCTTAGTCTGTCAGGACAGCTTCTAGGCTTTTTCAAACAGTTAGTTTGGCATTTTGCATGCCTTGCATACAGCACTGCATCGTGACTCCTCTGTATGTTCTGGTTTTCCACGCCATGAATTCAGGGAGGTGTACCAGAAACTAGGAGAAATCTGCTTCCTTGAACCCTTACTTTTTTGAGCCTCAGATCTCCTGCTGGCATCTTGTCAGTGCCTGTTTTGGCACAGCCTGATGGGGCAAATAGTGCTTTCCTGATGGTAGCCAATATGGAACAGGCAATGCCCAGCTGTTCTGGGTCACATCAGCAAACAGATTCAGAGCTGCCTTTTCATGACACTGCCACTGCAATGCAAGTAAGCAATGGAAGGAAGTTGATACAAGACAACCGCTGTTGCAGCACCTGTATCCAGAACAGCCTTGCATAGTCAAACACCATTTGGGTTCATCAGGGTGTGGAGAGCAACTCCAATTGGGCTTCAGGGAGACACTAGCAACTTTCCCAGAGAATTCAACCTTGAGCAGGAAAGGACTGCCATGACAGTGCCCCTTACTTGACAGAAACTTACTGCCAGGGAAAACACACTATCAGTTTGATCCGTGCGAGTCGACGAGCCAGGCAGATACGCATATGGCAGCCGAGGCCAGGCTTCTCCTCAGCCTGAGGAGGGCATTTAGTGCTAGATCCCCCAGCGGCCAACACCACGGCTTTACACCCTCCCTAAGTGGGTTTGCGGGGGTTCAGGCTGCATGAGGGCTGGGCACAGAGACTGTGCTCCTGCTCCCTGTTGCTTGACAGCCCCCCATGCCCTGCCCCTGCCCCTGCCCTCTGCCCCTGNGCCCCTGCCCCTGCCCCTGCCCCTGCCCCTGCCCCTGCCCCTGCCCGCTCCGTCCCGCTGGGGCCGGCGGGAGGCGGATGCGCTCCTCTCTCCATGGTGCTGCAGGAGCGGCCCCGGGGAAGCGCCGGCCGTGCCCGGGGGTGGTGCGGCCCCGCCCGGCTGGAGACAGCCAGCTCCCCAGCTCCCTGGAAAGCGCCGTGCCTCGCCCCGGCTTCCCCCGGGGGAGTAGCGCCAGGAGAGGAGAGTTTGAACTGTACCCAGAGCCCGGGCGAGCAGCAGCTCTGTGCGCTTTTAGGGGTCGCCGTCAGCCAGGGGTGAGTGGCTTCAGCTCTCATCAGGGAGGGAGAAATCCACCGGGAAGGCTTTCTTCCGGCTGATGGTCAGCCACAGGGGACTCTGCTGAAGGATGCTCCGGGTAGCCAAAGGGACAGAGTCGTGATTTGCAGCTGGTCGCTTACTCCCCAAACAGCCTCGGTGGGATGGGGAGGAGAATCGGGAAAAGGTAAAACCCGTAGGTTGAGGTAAGAACAATTTAATAACTGAAATTAAAAGAAATATAAGAATAACAATAGCAGTAACAATAATAACAATGGGAAAAAGAGAGAGGAATAAAACCCAAGACAAAGAAGTGATGCACAGTACAAATGCTCACCGCCCACTGACCAATACCCAGCTCATCTCTGAGCAGCAATCAGTCCCTCCCAGACAATGCCCCCCCAGTTTATATGCTGAACATGACAGTCTGTGGCATGGAATGTCCCTTTGGCTATCTTGGATCAGCTCTGCTTTCTCCCAGTTTCTTGTACACTTCCTCGCTGGCAAAGCAGGGGAAATGGAAAAGTCCTTGACTTAGGATAAGCACTACTTAGCCACAACTACAACATCATCATGTTATCAGCATTATTCTCATTCTGAATCCAGAACACAGCACTGTACCAACTACTAGGAAGAAAAGTAACTCTATCCCAGCCAAAACCAGATTGTGCAATCTAATATTAAGGTTAGAGGAAAACCATGCCAAAGAACCTTCCTGTAGCAAGCAAATCCTTCTAGGAGAAGGGAGGTATGATTGATTTGTGTTCCTTGGCTGAGCCACCCCTCTATTAAGCTTTTCTGCACAATGAGTACAGCATCCATTTGGTGACTTAGAAAACCGAAGTCAAAACAGCATTGGCGAACTTATGTCAGTATGAAAAGAAACATACACTAGGATCATTATCTCGAATTTGGGAAAGGTGACCATGAAACACAGACAGAATTCCTCTCAGACTTTTTTTAACAGCTTAATTCCCATGGCTTAATTTCTTAAAGTACTCTCCATTTTTCAGCAGGAAAAAGCATCACTGGACTGATTGAAATGCTGATTTCAGCATGGAGTCTTTTGTAAATGTGTAAGAATAGGATGTCAAATCTTGGTAATGAAAGGTTCTTCACTCTCACAGTTTTCCTCTCCGTTGCAGTAGGTTATTTCCAGGCTCATGGCCTCTCTTCTGACATTAGATGACTGAGTCTGCTCCCCACTCAAACAAGATAGCCTGAAACATGCTTGGTTCCTAGAGAGGCTGGTAATGCACTAGAGGTCATGAAATGTCATGACTATATATAACAAATACTTTCGGAATCTCTTATATTGCATATCATTGCCCCAACCCCAAAAATTAATGAATAAAATAGATTAAACAGTTCCGCCTAGGTAGTAGCTAGTTGGAGACATACTGTGCCTTTTTATTAGGCTGGTTTCAAGTAAGAAAAGGAATTGATTCATATGCAGCAGAGCCATTCACGAAGCAGCCCCCGACAGAACAGATATGAACTGAAGGAGGTGGCTGACTCCCATGTATCCAAGAGAGTTTTCCCACAGGGAGCTCCAGCAGCAGCTTTGCAGTAGATACAGAGCGAAGTCCAGGGCTTTCATGGGATGGTAAGTTCCAGAGGAAGCATCCAGAGCCCAGGAAACCCCCAGAGGCGGAACAACTATGTGAAACCTGGATTTGTGGATCTCAGAGCTGACATATAGGTTAAAGATTTTTAAGTGGTTTTCAAGGATTCCTGCTGCCAAATACTGTCTTCTGTTTGAGCTCTTTGATTCCAAGATTTTAATCTGTACGCTCTGAAAATCCATGAATCTAAACCACAATGAATCACTATTTACTGCTCTTTACTGTGAAGGCTGTCTGGCTCTGGCCAATTACTTGAACCAGAGTAGTCCAGAGCTGTGGGCAGACTGGAAAGAGATGTGCCTGCTGGGGGATGTGCAGCCAGGAAGATACAGAAAGGGAGTCCAAGAACTGCAGGACTAGACTGCACGGGGCCAGATGGAAAACACTGAGGGTGGAGCCTTCACAGACTGCTGCCAGTTTTGGAGAATCTGATGGTAGGTTACAAAGTACACATTCTGACCCTGCTTTAAAATCTTCAGAGTTACAGGAAAACACAAGACCTTGCAGACTGGTCCTCCTTTTTTTAGCTCATTTACACCTGGCAATTTGACAGCATCTCTGCAATCCTCTTTTTGTGCTCTGAGCTTCTTCTCACTGAACAAGGACAGTGGTTACAGTGCTGAGATTTTTTTCACTTTTGTCTTGATCTGGTATCTAGACAAGAGTAATGTTGCTGTTACTTCTCTTCACTCATCTTTATGGTTTTTGCCACCCAGAATGGTTTTCATTTGAAGAAAATCACTGAGGAAACGTGAAAGGTGGAAAGTGCTGCTGTTTGTTGGTGTGGTTCCCATGCAGCTGGTGCAAGGACAGGAATGCAACGCTTGTTATTGGGGCATTAATAACAAAGCTCTTTCATCTTCTAATACTCACATCAGGATAGATTGTTATCTCCCTTTGCTTTTAGCTTTCTTTGATTACTGCTACATAGCAGCAGAGAGTCTACTGCAAAATGAATAGGACTCAGCAGTAATTGGTATGCAGCCAATGTCTTAAAATATCTCTGTTCAAACAGGTTTTGTACCCTGGTCTGCCGTGTGAGCACTGAGGTGGGTGAGGGGAGTTTCCCTCTGGCATATGTTGTGGAGCCGAAGGCCAATGTACCTCTTCTTATCTTTTTAGCAGTCATGCTACAACCAGAGCTTCATTCAAGTTCAGAGATACAATCCATTTTCATTTTCACAAGTCCCTGCAGCAGGAGGGGAAAGGAGACCTGGCAAAACCAGCTGTGATAGGCAGAGGGTAAGAGAAGGAGACTGAAGTGCTGAATTTGTAAATCATTAAAGCTGATGGGTTTGAAATTCACACTGCTGAGATTTAAGCTCTTAAATATTTAGTTTTCCATCATGGAGCAGTGCAAGGCGGAGGAGAGAAGCTAAGCAAATACCTTGAGAATGAGTATAAAATATAGGAAAAAAATATATGTACGTAAAAATCTCTCTTGTGGTTACTACACAGAGTTGGCTAGGCAAGTAAGAGTCACGTGCCCATTGGTAGAGAAAACAAATCACTCCACAGTCAATAGGGATATTAAATCCCCTAATGCACGTGTTACCCTATCTCTCATAGTTCTTAGATGTAGTTTTGCAGTGTAAAGCAAGATGCCAGATGAGCACAGCCATTTTATTAGAGATATGCACATGGGATTCCTCCCCACATCCCACATGCATCAAGTCCTACAGTGTCTAGCTATCCAGCCTTCCCTGGAGTGGGTGCCATGGAACTCTCTGCTGGTTTAGAGGCTGTTCAATGTATTCTCTTTGGTGTTTCATTGACTCAATTAAATCAAATGCTTGGAGCAGAGGTGTTGCCAGGGGCAACTCAGTGCTTCAGAACCCCGCTTTTTCAGGGTATTTATTACTTGACTCAGTCCTGGAATCAGTACTGTGAGGGACCTCTGGCTGTGCCCAGTGGATTCCTGTAATCCACCCAATATTCTCTCTACAGATGACATTGAAGCCTGGGTCTCCTGTATGACTTTCCTCTTCAGGGATGCATTTCCTGAAACAGGAGAGAGCACATCACCTCAGATGTCTGTGCCTTAATGTAGGACATTCTTAAGTGCCAGAGCACTTCTCAGTTGCTGAATGGAAAACATTTATATTTTCAGTTTGGCAAAGCACATGCTGAAATTCAGGTACATGCAAAGTCCCCTGAGAACATCTCGTTCATATCTCCCCTTAAATACCTTGTGCTGTTCACCCAGACGTGTGCTACTTGCATTTCTAAAAAATTACCTGAAACAGTTAAAAAAGCAGAGGCACTGAACACTTTTGAAGACCATGCCCAAGTCTACTGACACATTCCTTTGACAGTTATGTTTCTTTTTTAAAGAAAACGTGTGTTACCTTTTCTAAAGAAAATCTGTGTTAGTCTGGAGGTAATTAACCAAGCTCTAGAAACACCTCCTGAGGATTAACTTGCTTCAAGACAGAATTTTTAAACTCCACATCCTGCTGAGATATGTTGTACTATTGAACAGTTTTCTGTTATCAAGACTTTCATGCGGTAGATTTTAAAACTGTACACCATCAACAGGATATGTCATTATTATTATTTTATAAGATTATTTTACTCCAGATTTTTATTTCTAGCCCCCCCCAAGTTAATCATACAGACTCTACTGGTGTTTAAAAGAGTACAATTGCATAACCTGACAGTCAAAAGGAGAAGCAAAACTGAATACTTGAAGATTCTCATTCATGTGCTTTCGTAATAACATATCCTGGTTTTCTACCAGGTCCACTCTAATGATTTTTATAGTCGCTATTACTTTTGTATCCAGCTAAGATGTGAGGCTACTGTTCTGCAGATATCAATCAGAAACAAAGACGTGTCTAGGGCTCATATTCAGGGCAACGCGCACTGAATCATATTTCCAAAGGAAACGAGAGCTCAGAAGGTCTAAATTTCCTCTGTAGATGGAAATCTGCCAAAATCTTATGTTGTTTGGAGACTGCCTTTTCCTTCTTCACAAATGAATTTCTAAACAATAACACAGAATGTCACATAAAAGCTTTTCTATTGATATTTCATCCTGTATGCAGTAAAAACAGAAACCAAACGCCAGCCAGTGAAAGAGTGAAAGTGACTCCCTGTCCATATCTCTGTGCAGTGTTTATTGGGCGACCAGGAGAACAGAACTCTTGGGGTGTATAAACAGCTTCTCCACTGCAAGCTCACCACGTGCCCAAGCTGCCCCAGGCTGGCATCCCATCCCAGCAAACATCACATCACATACTGGGCCCTGAGTCAGCCACCTTTTGGTAATTACAGAAATAGTTATCTCACAAAGTGGGGAAAAGAGGTAATTTAATTAACTAACTAACTAACTGACTAATCGTTAATGGCATCTGGCTTTTCCAGATCATATTTTTAATGGAAATGTTCTACCTTACAAAACAGATGATACAACCATATTCCAGCAAAATTAATGCAATAGACGATTTTACTTTGACTTACATCACCTTTCAACATCTTCAGGCCACACATAATTTTGTTTTACTCAGTGGCTATTGCAAAACCTCCGATATCATGCTTACTTAATATTGTCCCTAGAAACTCAGTTCTTCGCAGAAATGCAGCATTTTCAAGTGTCAGTGCCTCTTGTGCCTCAAAGCTCTGATTCCGTCCATGGCTAGGACATCCTGCGCTGCTGTAGCCATACTTTGGCCTGGGCTTCACTGAGGGTGCAGACACCCCCAGCCCATGGCTCAGCAAGCTTCCTTCAGAGCAGTAAAGCTCCCCTGGCCTGGCTGGTGGTGGTGGTCTCTCTTGAGGGGCTGTGCTTGGCAGACCATGGCAGGAGGCAGGAGGAGAGAGGGCAGCTGAAGCCAGCAGGCTGCAGTGCCTGGCTGCAGGCAAACTGCTGCCCAGACGTGTGTCTGAGGGGTGCAGTGGGCTGCGAGGAGGATGGCTGCACAGCATGGTGAGTGCTTCCTCTCTCTCCCCTTGGTACACATGGAGCAGAACACTCTGTGTGTTAACAGAAATAAGCCAACATTTCCAGCAAAGGTACTTAACTCAAGTCTGTTTGCCAAGTGGCTTCACTACCTTCTTTGGTTAAGGTTAAGAGAAATGTTGTTGTTCCAAGGAGAAAACAAGTGGAGGTGTTTTCCCCCCTCACCCTTCCTGTCTACAAATTCAGGCATCTCTGGTCTGCAGTTCCTTATAAACAAATGAAGGAGCTTTTGTGGAGCCTGTTGATAAGAGGTACTCCACACCACTCCACATCCCACCAACATTTATTATTATTTTTATGTATGCAATAATATGCAAATGTTGGAGTGCTTCCTAAGGTCAGTCACCACTTGTGCTGCAGTGTGGTGATTGCTCTGGTTACTGCAGAGGCCTGAGGGCAAGCTCAATGCAGCTTAGGACAGGACAGGTTGTCAGGGCCAGCTGATAAGGTTTTCACCTATCAGCAAGGTCTGTATGTGCAAGACTCAGATACAGTCAGGTGAGAGGACAGTCAGGGAGATAGGAATGGCTTTCTCCTGGGAACAGTTTGCAAGGAGATAAAACACCTGCAGACAAGGAAATAGAGTCTGGTGTACAACAGCTGGATCATGGGGCAGGAAGAGAGCTCCTGAAAAAATACAGGGACTGCAGCCATCCAAAACACATCAGATCATTAGGAAAGCAGAAAATGAGCTTGCGAGGGGCCAGACTCTGCCTTGACCTAATGGTGACAATTTGGCCACCACTTTTAGTACAAGAAGGACTGGACCCAAGTTCTCAATTTCAGCAAACTCTACCTGCTCAACTGGGAGAAATTAGATGATTTCCAAAAATTTCTAGCATTTTAAGCAACAGCATGAGTGAGCGCTCTTATCTGAGGACTCTGAGTGCTTTCAACCACCTGTTCTTTACAGTTTAAAACGTTGGATAATCTCAAAAATCTGTCTAGCAACAGAGATCCATGTTGTGCCCCCTTGCTCATACACGCTCACAGCACATGGTTATATTTCTTAATACTGAAGGGAAAGCACTGCTGAACAAGGGACACGAACTAGGAAGCAAAGAAATGTATTTAAGACCTGAAAGACTCCTCAGAAGATCTTTAAAAGAAGAACGAATTATGAGGAAAAGTCTGCTACCAACCAAGATTTATTTCTATTATGCATGAATCACTCAAAGTGGACTTTAGAGCCAGAGATTTTTTTCACTGGCATTGCTCACTTTTCTCAGTAAGTAAAAGAAATAACATTACTTCAGGGTCTGAAGTTCACTGGGTTACATCTGCTTTCACTCAATTCTACCAACAGCAATATTTTTGAAATGGATTTATTTCTTTTTGTTTTACTTTTCTCTCAACATCCCTGCAGCCTTACTGTCTCCTTCATGCCGCTAGCAGAGACAGGATCATAAATTAGGTCAGTGCTGTGTCTGACCTGGTAGTTGCTTAGGTAATCTTAAATTTTTATAATCTACCCTCTTCTTTGCCTCAAAACATCTACCTTCTCCTTTCTAAATAACTTACTGGAAACTCAGCAGAAAAAGAATTCCCTCAAGCTTCTGGTCAGCTATGGGGGCTGTGTAGATGGACCAGCAGGGATCAATCCAATATCCAGGATCCTCTCAGCTGAAATCAGTCAATGCATACACATTGTATACACTGTTTCACAAAAGGAAAAAACAAACAACAAGCCTTTTTAAAATTAGTTTGTCTGTAAGATGTGAGATGGCTTCTGTTTGGCCCAAGCAAAGCCTCTGCTGCTGTTGTGTGTCCATTTTGGGTACTACACTTGAAGCATTATGCAGAACTCTTGGAAAGGGCACACAGATAAAAGCAACTAGAATCCTTCAAGTTTATGAAACATGACCTATGAGGAAAGACTGGGGGAGTTGAGACTGTTTAGTCTAAAGAAGAGTAGACTAGCTGTAGGCACAGAGATAGTCTTCAAGTACGTAATAAGTGGCTGCAAACAGGAAGAGTATTATTAGTTCCCCATGTCCAGTGGTAATACCACAGGAAATGGTGAGACTGGATTACCACAAAGAATTAAAAATTAGCAGTTTTATCATTCTGCCCTAAAAGCAACTGCCCTTTTCTTGTCTGTCTATGGACAGCCTGCCTCTAACCTTTAGCTTACTTTTGTTACTCTGCAGTTTTTTCGCTCTGTGATTACCTCCAGTATCTGTGATATCTGTGATACCTGAGTCAGCTCAGCCTTATACCCCATGTTCAGCTCTAGCTGCCAGAAGTGAAATGTGCCCCTTGATGTCCTCATCTCTTCTCTCTCCAGGACTCCCCCTTGCAGCCTGTCAAGGTAGAAAGCCATAATTCAGAAAATGCAGTCTATAAAGTATGTAATGTCCACTTCTAATGAGAACTTCTGCTCTGAAAAGGCCAGTTGGTATTAAATCCTCTTGCACTTTTTTAATAAGTATTTCCTACTTGTTTTCTTAATTTGAAGTGGGCATTTTGCTCTGTGATTGCAGAACACTGAGCTCTGTGCAACACATTTGATGCCCGTGATTTGGCCTAGATGTTGCTGAGAGATCTACAGCTCTAAGCAAAGGCAGCAAACTCACATTAATCTTATTTCACTTCTCTGTGCTAGTTTTACTACCGATCAATATTGTCCTAGCATATCAGAAAGAGTCCAAAAACAGAAGGGGGGCCCAGGGGGCAGGGAAAGACAATATAGGCCAAACTCCTTGAAGTACTCAAGCTGTACATTATCCTCCTTCTATCACATACAAGACTCTTGGATGGCGTGGGTCCTACAGTTCTTTCTTCCTACCTGGGAGATATTGTCCTGGTTCATCAGGCACCTGAAGCTGGATATAGATGAGGTGCTAAAATTGCAGCACTGGATCTTAAGCAGAGGTTTAGGATTTATCCCAGACCAATTTAGACAACCATGACATAAAATGATGTGTGTTAGCTAATCACCCTGTGATCATCTTATAGTCAACAGGAACAGGGAATCCTGTCCCATTCTGGGACAGGTTCTGTCTTGTCCCTGAGAGACACCTACGGCAGGTCAGAGGAGCAGTCTAGACATTCCGGTTGACAGTAAAGCAGAGATAATTAGTGAAGGTATGGACATACTAAGCAGGATTCAACTGAATCCTGTCCTGACTCAGAAGATACCTGCAGGTGGATCCCTGTACCTCAGATCAGTTGGATGTAATTCATTCCTAGAACTTTCAGTCCAAACATGAGTGCACATGGAAAGCTATTTCCTTCTCCCCTTCTGCAGCTGATTTTCCCATATTTCACATCTTTCCCCTCTCCCAGTCCGTGCCTGAAGGGAGCAACACTTTCACCAAGAGCTGCTGCAGGGGCAGAGCACTGCAGCCTTTAAATTGTCACCTCAGGTGAAGGAACCCCTCTTCATCCCACGTCATTCAGTCTTCACTGAATAGACCTTTATCTCACCAGGACTCAGACTGTCCCTGGTGTGCAAAGCCTTGTCACCCCCTCCTTCCCCACAGCCCAAGTGCTCCACTGAAATCCATGTTCTTCTTTAGCTATTATGTGGTGATGGGTGTGAGTATGGAAAACAAGCCTCTGATGGGCATTTGCTGAGAACCAGCATCTCACTCACGCAAGAGGTAGCACCAGCTATTTCAAAAACAGCCTGCCATGTATTCCTTTGATCCAGCTTTTACATAAAACATACTCTGTGTGCTCATGTGTGCATGCAAATTCAAGTTGTCCCTTGCTTCCCTTGTTAAAGATGCTTCACTTCTCGAAAGGTCCTCTACAAATCCCAGACTGGTGAAGTAAAGGCTAATCAAAGGAAAAAGGCTAATCAAGAGGAAGAGCTGGTTAAGCTCAGTTTTTAAGGCTATATCATTACCATGCAGCTCTTAGGAATCAATGGACATTTTCATAAAGTGTTTAACAGTTAGAGTGAACTGAATCTCTATAAACCCTTTCCAAATGAGCCCTTTGTTGAGACGTTGGCAGTATGTGTCTGGCTGGAGTCAAATAAATTAGTCATCAGATAAATCAGTCATGCCAGCTATGAGAGTGACACCAAAATAAACAGAATGTTTTACTCAAATCCATGAAACAAAAGGAACAGCAAATCTCATTTAAAATTCCCCCATGTAATTGATGCATAATTAAGCTTCTAAACATGAATGCAAGTGTGCTGATCCAGAGTATGTGACGATGAAGATTGTATCTTTGAAAGTAAATGGGGATCTCCGGATGCAATTAAAAGTAATTTTTGAGTTGTTAGTTCCAAGTTCCTACTGGCAAAATCCAAGAAGTTCAAAGCCTGAGTAATTCCTAAATTACTGCAGTTTTGATGCCAGGGAAACTCCACAGATTTTGATGGAGTTACATCAGACTCAGACTTCATGAGGCCAACAGAACTTACTCCTTTTAGAAACAGATTGTCAAATACTTTAAAAAGAAAATGTCAGAAAACATTTATTGAAATCACATTCTCCTGATACAAGAACAAAATCTGGGCGATGTGCAACATATGGCAACATTAGTTAGGATAAGGTAACATGGGTGCTTTATTCCAAACGTGTTGCCTTAAGTAATCTACCTTACTAGTCTAAAATACACAGTCTGAACTCTTTTAAATTTTTCTTGTCCTAAAATACAGACAAAATAATAACAGCAGTGTTCTTATAATTAGTCCACTTATCCTTATGATTAGCTCATACATTAATCATTATTGTAATATAAAATATTTTTTAAAAGCTACTTCTTTTACCTGTGTCCTTACATAACTCCTCTGAATGCCTGTTTGGCAAAGGACACAAGTCCTGGAAGGGAAGAAGCAGGGCATGTGAAAAACAAGCAGTGCAGCTGGGCAGCAACTTGTGGGAGAGAAGAAGCACTGCTTTTAATTGGATTGAGGAAGTTAAAAATGTTCTGAGAAAGCTTTTCTTATCTACTTAGTGTTTGTTTCCCAATAGCTGCTATTCCAGCCCAAAATACTACACTTTGGTTGCTTAATGTCAGGTAAGTAAGCAGATTAACTGGCCTTGTGCATAGAAGATTCAGTTCTCATGGGCTCCAGATGTCTGCACTGAGATCTGGAAATGTGACCAGTAGTAGTTCTTAAGTTTGGCTTCTTTTTTACTGTAGTTTGTATACTATTGAATTCTCTATCTAGGTTTTAATTCCAGCAATAAAATTACATTCTGTCTCTTGAAGGATAAAATTGTATTTACATTGGAAAGCCTGCACCACTCTCATTTTTACCCTAAATCACAGAGATTTTAGAACTGACAAGCACTAGAAGGAAAATACAGCTCTGTAGGGTGCTTAGGACATTTGTGAATCTGACTCTGCTTCCTGAGATATTTTCACTGCTCTGCTGCCAGCTGTATTCACATATTTGGGGCAATACATCTCTCTGATGCAGTGTTCTGCAAAGGAACCAACCAGAGGCATTGTGCTTTATTTGCACTTATCAGGAAACACTGAAATCTGAACAAAAGCTGATTACCTATTATTGGCTTCTAGGAGTACGTCCTGTAATTGGCACTGTGCAAACACAGAGCACAAAGCAGCTCTGTCCCAGAGTATTTATAATCTAGGGAGCAAACTTCAAAAGAAATGGGTAGGTTAATGCCATAATGGAGGAGGAGGAAGGAGGTAGAAGAGGATCAAGCTTGTTTGATCACACTGCTTCACAAAAAGCAAAAGAAAAAATTTCTTTTGGATTGGTGGGGTTTGTAGGCTTGTTGCAAGTCTGTTCCTCCGGGGCGCTGGGAGTTACTCCACCAGTCACTACTGCATTTCTTGCCTTGGAATAATTTCTGTCAAAATCAAGAAGGTACAGCACCCTGCCTCTCCACTTGAAATGTTTTATAGCTTGTAGCTCTTAGTCATCTTGAAGAAAAGGATGAAAATGTCTGGTCAGACTCCACTCAGAAATGAGGAAGAAGCCAGAACCCTTTGTCACAGCTGGACCACAGGATAGGAAACCACATCTGTGACAGCAGCAGGGGGCTTGGTGAAACCCCCTGCTCTCCAGTGCCCTTGGGACTTGTGGACCTGCTAGAATGAGTCCAGAGCAGGGCTGCTAAGTTGATCAGAGGGCTGGAGCACCTCTCCTATGGAGACTGGATGAAACAGTTGGGGTTGTTCAGCCTGGAGAAGGGAAGGCTCCAGGAAGGCCTTACAGCAACCTTCCAGTACCTAAAGGAGGCCTACAGGAAAGCTGGAAAGGGACTTTTCACAAGAGCATGTGGTGATAGGAAAAAGGGGAATGGCTTTAAGCTGATGGAGGGCAGGTTTAGGTAGATCTAAAGAAGAAATTCTTTACTGTAAGTTTCTTGAGGAAAGGACATTAAACAACAGAAGAACAGAGGTTTTCTGGAAGAAAGATGTCTTTAAATTTTATTCTATTCAAACAACAAATCCGAGGTTAAGAATAATATATATGTAGGGAACATTTTTGTAACTGTATAAAAACTAATGTCTTGATCATACAGATCCTCAGTAACCGTCACAAAGGCAAAAAGTCTCAGTGGAGGAGATTCCTCATGCTGTCCCTTCCAAAATTATTCAGGAGGTTGTCAGTTGATACAACTGGGGAAATGATTGGGCATGTTTATCGATAACATGCTCTTAATTGCATATTTTGAGACCTCTATACCATAAACCAATCTGGATTTTCCCCTTTGGTACAGTTCATGCATCTCACACAGTTCTTTTCTTTCTTGGAAAGTATGTTTCGATGTAGACACCAGTCTGGTTCTAATTATCTGAACAGGAATGAGATGAGTTAGCCACTTATCCAAGCTTCTGTGTTATACCTAGGAAGAGACGGATAATTTCTTTGAGTTTGTATGTTGCCTTTCTGCTAATAATTAATCTATAGTACCATAGGATTATTGAGGTTGGAAAAGTACTCCACAATCATCAAGTCCAATCTTCAACCTTTATGATCATCCATTACATGTATATGACAGAAGCTCTTATATAGCCAGTTACAGCAGAAACTAGGGTCCAAGAAACAACTATTAGGGGAAGCACTTTATGTAAATGCATCAAGAATTGGCCTGCTAGCAGGATTAAAAAGTCTGATGTGGTCCTCTAGGATAAGCATCCCTAAAAATTTGATTTGGGGATCTGCAAATTACTGTCCACACAGAAAATCAAATCTTTCTCATCGACAGAGAAAAAGGAGAAGAAAGTGTCACTTTACTCAGGCACAGGTGTTTCTTCTTTCTCCTGTTCCCCTTGCTGTTTATGCTGGCATGATAAACTGGACTTTATTTGGAAAGAGGAGTGGTTTTACATTGGATAATCCTTTTTGTCCTTGAAATGCCTAAGAACCTTGTTGTTTATCTGTGGGTTTTTTTCTATGGATTAATTCCTATTTCCAGAGACTCAAAAGTTCACTGTTAAAAACCTAAAATCATATTATTAAGATATTCAGTCCAATTATGATTAAGACATGTAAGAGTATACAAACCTGATAAGATTTCCACAACATGTAAAACATTATGAAAGAGTCTTTACGTGTTTCATTTGAAATGCTGTCTTGCACAACCCTTGGATGTTAATGTATGTGATTGAAGTTTAAACTTACACCCAGCACTCGTTAATCTGCTTATTGCTTCCCTCAGCAATATCAGTGAAAAGGTATACACAAACCTGATATAATTAACCATGTTTATGTAAGTTTGGAGTATAACATCTCATTTAAAAGGGGGATGCACCTCCTTTTGTATGCCTGGGAACTCCAGGGGAGCCTTCCTCGGAGCACTGTGACCCATCATGTCTGGGGCAGCCCCTGTCCTCAGAAGGGGCATGCAGGGGCTGCCAGGGAGCTAGGTGCAAGTCTAAAAATCATCTTACAAATAATGTGACAGAATTTGGAATAGTTTAATTTACATGCACATCGTTTCATTAGCTTGTGCTGTAGCTCTTCCAGCAATAATAGGGTTCCTATTTGCTTGCTGGGCTAACGAAGGATGAAAAGCAGCAGGTTCAGCACAGATCCTTGCAGACTCCTCTGAGGGCATCGTGACCAGGAAGGTACTGGTGATTCAGGGAGTATTTGGCATCCTGCCTTAGGGTGTTTTCAGCAAACCTCGTATTGTTTTTATTGAGTGTGAAAACTCAAGTTATACAACATTAAAGTACACCTTTCTAACTGTCCTAATCTATCAGGAAAGAAATGAGATTGATTTGACACAGCTAGTCTGTACTGACTGTTACGTATCTCTTCATTGTTTTAAAGATACTTTAACAAATAGTTAATTTCACTACCCGTTAAAAAAAAAATCCAATAATTGATGCTTGGTGCTTTGAGTTTTTTTTTAAAAGTTTGGCCCTGTTTGTCTTTCTCTATGCTTCTGCCATTTAAAAATCCTCCACAAACCTCTGAAGGCTCCACCTATGGCACAAAATAGAGCAGGGCAGGCTGGTGATCAGCATTGCTCAGGGCAGACTCCAGAGCAGATAAGTATTGGGGAGAGACGGTCTCAAACTGAGCCATAAAGTTTTACAAGTGGCAACCAGGGTCCAATGCCTGAACTCATTGCTTAGACCTTCTTTATAGAGAAGTGTGCATGTACTGAAAATTGCATTGACTTCTTTAAGGCTACTTCAAACTCATTATCTCATTACAGGCTATTTATAGGACATCTGCCTTGTCCTCAAAAACAACAGCTCTGGTCTGCCAGAAGTGCAGCACACAGGCAAGCTGCCTTGGCACGTTGCCCACTGAGTAAATCCTGCCGCATCACCGTGCCTCCAAAGATATAAAGAATGTAGCCAGGGCAGAGAACTTTACCCATCGAGATTTTGATGCCACTTCTGATCTCCAAAGATCTTTAAAATAATTTTCTGCATTTAAAACACTTCTTAGTATAAAAAGAATGCTTCAAACAGGTGGAATTACAAGGTCACACATACCAAAGCCCTTCAAATATGTAGTATTTAGAAATCACCCTCTGAGATCTTGGCTCTGTGCCTGTATGTAGGTATTTCTCAGACAACATTTTTGCCTGACCCCTCACAAGAGAGCAGACAGAAGTCAGGAAGCGTCAGGTCACATATTTACTTCAACTCATAGCTTGTAACATCAGACAGGAAGGTATCTCTTTCCAGACTTGCTGACTACCACTCGCACACTGTCCTCGATGCTCCCGTGGTTCTCTTTCATGCCCAACTCCTACGTTCAAGATAGCTTTTGAAGGCTAAAGGAAGACTCCCCAGAAAACAAAGCAGCAAGGTCTCCTGACATGAGGAGATTAAGACAAAATAGCCCTGGTGTCCTTCACTGTATGAGAGGTTTCAGACTGGAATAATGTGAGGGGTGTTCCAGTCTCACCAAGTACAACACAGAGACAAAGAGAATGAGCAAAGAGTCTCAGCTTCAGGTTTTGTTTAACAAGTTCTGGCAGCCTGTTTTTGCAAAAAGCTTGCTCTTGATTTCTCCATAGATTCTTTGGATCTGCTTCCCTCTAAAGGCCATTCAGTGAATTATTGTATTGTCCTGAATGTCAATCAAGTCTTAACGTGAAATCAATTCTCAGATGTATTCCTTATCTGGAGAGGTGTTTGAGCTCTATGAAGGAGAGAAGTGAATACTTTCAGGGTTATTTCTTGTTGTAAGACAGCTTAAAAGAAATAATGTATCAGTAAAGGCAGAGATTTATATCAGCAAGCAGAGGTTTTTATGATAAAATCTATCTAAAAATGAGTGTCAAGCATACATGCTTTTGTAGTCCCCCACTGCACAGAAAAGTGAAACGCAAAAGTGAACTGGTTTGTCCCAGGCAGCAATTGGGATCTGGCCATCCTTACTCCCAATCCCATGCTCAGAGGAGTAAGTGATTCTTTCCAGATGGGCTGAGGCATTCGACCTCTCAGGCATAGCTGCGGTATTGCTGCTGTTTCATGTGATCCCACAAAAGGCATTTTGTGGTGTAGTAGAACTTGGGCAGACTATGTCTTATATCAAAAGGTGAATTGCTCCTTCAGCTGAGAGGCTCAGATGTGCCATGAAACTGAGACCTTTAATTCAGGTGTTGGACTTCCATTGAGCTCAGTGGATAAAGAGAATCTCAAGCTGGAGTGGCATGCTAAGAAATGGGTCATTTTGCCTGCTTGGTTAAGGAAAAAAAAAAAGAGACGTTTAAAGTATACCTGTTTGTTATTTGGGCAGACCATGGGAATCAGAACAATCCCTAAGTTTACTAGTAATCTGAGTAATAATCGTTGTCAACCAGCATTTTTGCACAGCTTCAGCACTGTATAGGCATCTCTGGAGGGGAGGGGATCAAATTTTAGGTAAATGGAGTACATCTCTCCTGTCCCCTCTGCAGAGGGAGCACAGGAAGTTACACGCCTGAATTAAATTGAATGAATTGGGGCCTGAAAGAAAGGTTCATACAACTCAGACAGAAGGGAAGAGTTGAGGTATTTAAACACAGGACATCTTGAAAGTCCTTAAAATACCTGAAACTTTCTGCAGGCCTAGCAAATATGGTAGAGAAGACACACATCCCCCAGTCAGGGCACTGAAAGTTGCTTTAGGACAATTAAAATGTCACTAGCCTTATATGCTTATGTACCTGCATCGCTCCTTAGCTGTTTAGATTACTCCAGTTGCCTTAACCAGAGAAGAAATTGTCCTTTGGGACTGCCTCTCCTTTCTCTGCAAACTGTAAGAATCTGCACAACAAATTTGAGGAAAATCTTTTCACTAAAGCTGGCTAAGCTGCATCCTGCCCTGATATAAAGAAGTAGCAGTAGGGCTCCTAATTAGTGTTTTAGCTCCTTCCAGGTGTAATATGAATCCAGGTGGCTACCAGCTATCTGGGGTCAGGTTTTTAGGGACTGATATCTCCAGGTGCATTTGCCCACACTGCCTAGGTCTTCACCAGGCCCTTCATCATCTTCACCGCCATTGTCCACTGTAATTTATTTCACTTACAGCATGTATTTTGGTGGTAATTAATTCATTTGACCAAAACATAAACTGGCATGTGTTTCTGAGGACAGCAGGCTCCAGAGATTAGCTTTTCCAATAGACAACACCTATTTAGGTACTTCAAGCTGATCCTAAATCCAGTTTTAGTGTTTCTTAGGACTGCTTACCTCTCCTTTATGTATCCATGCAGCCTGCCCTGCAATATTCTGCTTGATGCCTGCTGTGAACTAGAGTACTGCCACATACCTCACTCTTTCCAAGGTCAGCCCCAAGTTATAAAGCCTATACAGCTATCATTGCAAGGCTCAGATGTGAAAAAAGAAATTACATTGTATGAGGAAAACAAATGCTTTCATGTACTCAAAAGCACTGCCACCCAGGTCACTTACTGTGATTTACATTTAGTTCTCCTGAAAGGCTGGAAATTTAATAGTATCTGGAGAACCAGTGCTTTGAAAGTCAAGTAGACTCATTCTGCAATTCCAAATAATACAAGTAGAGTTTACAGCCTACCATCGAGGAGATCAGGCAAATCTACAGGGAAAAATGAGCACGTGTAACAAATCAGTACCATGCTGGCTCCTTTTTTTTATAAAGGCAGGGGAAAAGTGGCAGAACATCTCCCACATACACAGGTCTCCAACCTGCAAGAGCGAAGATGTAGCTCCTGCCCAGGAAGCAATGCACTACTGACTGTCACTGGGAATGGAACTTGCCTTAGGAAGGACAGCTTTATGGGACCTTGTGAGAGGGAGGTGGCCATTTTATGCTGTTGCCAGCATGTTTGCTCCTGTGTTCCTCCCTCTCATCAAAATGGGAATGAATCACCACATCCAAAAATCTCCTGCAGTAATTTACAGTTGTGGGGCCATTGAGAGATGCAGATCCTCAAAGAGGAAAACTCTGTTCCTTGAAATACAATGCGAACTATTAGAGGGGACACTTAATTTATCCCGTAACATCTGTAACTCTTCAACATGAAACAGACGTAGCTGAGGCATCTGAAAGAGAAAAAATAAAGAGTAAGTACGTGGGGTAAAGTTGAATGAGTCAGTCAAGGGGGAAGAAGTGATCCATTTTTTTTTACTTTACCCTGTGAAAAGGAAAAAATTTAATATGCAAGAAAACAAAAGCGATGGCAGAAGACTAAAGTGTAGCAAAGGATTTCAGGCAGGAAGTTAAGCAGGTGAAAAACCTCTCCCTCCCCCTCAGAGATGCCATGAAGTGCAAACAAATACATGTAAAAGCAGATAACTCAGCTGAAGAGCATCATCATGGTTTGACCAACAAATGCTGAGGCCTACTCACATGGCAAATTTGCAGTAGACCTTGCCTGGGAAAAGCATTAGTTTTAGGACAAAACCATTCACTTTGGAACTTCCCTACTGCGCCACCAAATGCCAAAGAATGGGACAGAACAGACATTTTCACACAGATCACTTTGGACAGAATACATTTGTCTGAAAAAGTTCCCACCAACCCCTCCCATTCCACACACTAAAATGTAGCAGCCTTGTAACAAGATCCAGAGCTACTCCCAGTGGGCACCGTAGAAGTAAGTGTTAATTAGCTGCCAGTTCTGCGAGTGCGGAATGGCAAAGTTCTCACTCCCCTGCCTCCCTCGGCACCTGCTGAGTATCAGAACAGCCCAGTACCACAGACCAGAGCGGCATCATCCTGCCAGCTCTGCGTCCCAGGGGTAGTAAATGATTCAGTGAACAAGATCTGCCTGAATAGATACCTGAAGTGATGCCTGTAATTCAGCTGAGGGCAGTAAGAGGGCATGCCAAGGCAAACACATTCCAGGCGACTTGCAACACAGTGTGAAATTTCACCCTATCATAAATAACACAGTAAATGTGAATGTTGTATTTCCCAAGGTACTGGTCACACACAACCTTTTCCCTAAAGAGCAGACATGGAGGAAACGTATCACTGCTGCTTCTTAGCCCTGAAAGGCAGACCAGATGGATTCCTGCAGCAAGGATGACAACGTTATCCACTCATCCCACCTGCTGCCTCTGGGGTAAAGGAGGATGCTTCAAAAGCCGTGCACTCTGGCTGTCAGGGCACACACAGTGTGTAAATACCTGGGAAGACAATGAACAAAGCTGTATGCCTTCCTCTTTCCTGATGTGACCTTTTCACTGTGTTCTAGCTGTCCACAGTACAATAACTCGTTTTCACCATAATTTGAGGCCATACCCTACCACAGGCATGAAAGCCAACCCACTTGGCATGATGGAAGCAGATATTTTGTTTGTGTCTAGACCTTTTTTGTCAACAATCAGGTTCAACCATCCATAGACGAAACAGGCATCATCTAAGAGGAGAGTGGCCACTGGGGCTGTTCACAGATAGGAGATGACGCAGACAGTTGCCAAATTGTGGGTACTATGTGCAATTCATCACTGGTCTAGAAAGTTGCTTTTCCAGAGGTGCACAGTCAGGCACTCATTTCAACAGCACTACCTCTTCAGTTGAGCAATGTTTAGAAGGTGGGGCTCACGTCACTAATTTTAGCAGTCTAAAGAGGATGTCTAAAGTAATCATCTCAAAGTCCTTCTGCAGTAAGTGAAAAGAGACAGGGATCCCCAGAGAAATGTGTGTGAGGTCAATGGACTGGATGACCCTCTGGAAGTGTCCATCTACCAGACACGGAATCTAGAGTCAGTGGCTTGGGCTAAATCCTAATCTTGGGACAACTATGTTAAGACAGACAGATCCCATTCAAAATTAGTAGCTGGCTCAGGCTTGTGGTTCATAGGTGAGACCCATGTTTGTACTACAAATTCCTCATGGATTCCTCCCTATCCATAGCCCTGTTATTTAAGAGTAAGTCTTTCTTATAAAATGACCATATGTCTCATTTTGCTGTGCCTTCCTACCTTCATGCCAAAACACTCCTAAGAGCTGAGAGGTTCTTCCTCAGGGCTTGTTGCTACTTCTCATGCCTGTGTTTTCCCTGCCCACAGGCAGCATATTCTGAAGTGCCAGACATTTCCATGTCTCCCCGGTCCAGAGGAGACAAATTCCTTTCCTCCAGGTTTGTTTGAGACAGGTTTGTTTCTTTCTTCTGCTTTCTCACTTTTTTCACCGTCCACTCCTGTTGCAACCTGTGCATCCCTCTGCTTTCATGTTGCTTACATGGAGTATCGAAGTGTCAATAGAGCTATTCCTCTGTTGCTGTGCAGAGTTTGGGAACTCACGGGACATTCAGTCCCCAAAGAACAGATTTTTTTGCATCCTTAGAAAGCCTATGTGCCTTGTTGCTGCAAGATCCCAGCAGCAAAACGTTAACTTCAAAGATCAGCTAGAGTGCAGGAGGCCACAATGTCTTTTAAGTTGGCAGGAGATGGGAGCCACCACTAATTTGCTCTGGCATGGCTGGGAGTGGGCAGCAGTCAAGGCTCCCTGGGTGTGGAGCACAGCCAGATCGGCAAGCTCGCCATTTCAGGGGAGCAGATGATGCTTCTGGGGATAGTGGGGGCTAGTGGAGCTCTGTTAATATTGCCTGACCCAGTCCATCACACATGGAATGCTGGTGGTCGCTGTAATACCCAGCATCGAGCATGAGCTGCATGTAGGAATCCAGATTTTTACTGATGAAAAAAATTGAGCATATATATAGTCATTTTTGTGAAGCTGTGGGTAAGAGCAACTCAGACCCAGCCTGCTCTTTATGAAATGCCAAAAGGGTTGGACACAAAATGTTTATATATATTCCAGTGTTAGTCCTTTCTGCCAGAAGATGTGGTGGGTCTACATCTTTTTGTATCCATGTGCTGCTCCATTGCTCCTCCCTTTTCAAGGACAGTTAGCAAAGGTAACACCTGACAGCTCAGCAAAGCAAGGCTAGCTGTCAGCACCTTATCCAAGCTGGGGAGGAGAACTGGCCTGAAGAACAGCTCATTTCACCAAACAGATCTCATTTCTTATTCCTGGCAAAGCGCCTTTTCTTTCTGAGGTTCTGAATGCCTGGAGGGAACTGATTATTCTGGTGATCCTTTTCACACCACTGGCTAAGACTCTGTCAAAGATGTTATGACCAGGGTTAATATATATTATTGGTCTGTCAGCAGTGCAAAGAGTAGTTTGTGATCTTTGCAATTTTAACACAGGAAATCCATCTGATGATGTAAGTGTTTATTTGCTGTTCACTTACTGATACCTAGCCAGTATCCAGTGAGCTTCTGAGTGTTAACACATCTCCAGCATGTGACCATGTCATCTCAGTGGAAAGCAGATTCCCTGCAAACACTTCTGCTGAGAGTGTACAGACTCATTATATCAGACTCTGGTAAATACCTGCTTCTTTTTACTGTATCCTGCTTAAATTAGAAGACTGGAAGAAATGTCATTCAGCTGAATTGGATGGGACAGCTCAGAGACAGGAATGTGCACATCCCACCCGGAAAGCTGTCCACACTCCTTTCATGCCCTTTTTCACACATTTCAAGTTTCAGACAATGAACCTCTCATATAGGGGGCAAACTATGAGCTCTCTCTTTGTTGATAGCCGAAATTACCATTCTTTCAAGGTCAGACTCTCTAGGTCCAACCGTTTCTTTCAATTGCATTATCCGCCTGCCACATTTGCTTGTTCAGGGAGATAAGGTGTGTGATGTAACCCTGAAAAGAGCTTTTACTTCACACAAGTGAAATAATAATTGCTGTTTGCTTTCCTATGACTGGGTAGAGGATCTGATTGTGAACTCAGAGCTTCATAAATCTTAATTGTAATCGAGGAATGTCACTATAAAACTGCCATAGTTGAGCTCATATTTGGACTTTCCATGTTGTTTTCTGCTCTGGATTTTCCAGGTAAATAGATACCAATGGAAATTTTAAAAATAATAAAAATATTTATTTTCCTTGAGCTTCAGTATATTTACTTGGAAATCAAATTTCACAAGAGGCCACAGTCTACAGGTAAATTCACAAATCAAGAGCCACATGTTCCAGTACTTGTAAGTGATCAGAAATGAAGGATTAGTCAGCATTTATCAACTCTGCTCTAGGACAATGAGGAGAGGACTTCACTGCACAGATGTCCCTTCTCCATATTTTATATGTACCAAACATATTTTCCAGTAGAGGGTGCAAAATTCATCTCCAGCAACACATAAGCACTAAGTTCCTGCCAGCCTGTATTTGTGAATGACAAAACCTTTTCAGACTGTTTCTATCTCCATTTGTAAATATGGGATTTGACATTAAAATATTTGACAGTGAAAAATCCTGTCCCATGACATTTGTAATATAGATGACTCCATAATCTCTGTCCATTTTGCTTCCTTTTACAGTCAGTAAAATGAAACAGGCACTCAGGGACACAGTTCTCCCATTTCACCCTATGTTTATCAGCTGAGTAGCTCTCTAGACTCCTTTGACTATGGTGCACGGAACTCTGATGAGTAGCCCAGATGTGGACATCTGCACTTTGGCCATCCAAGTTAAACAGAATCCCACCTCTTGCATTTGCCAGAAAATGGTCTACAGTGACAGTGTGGAACAGGGTTACCTATAAAGTGCTTATTGCCAAACACCACTTGTCATATTGCATCATATTCACTTCAAATTTAAATGAAACTGTGGGAAGTTCTGATTACTTTGTGGGGCTACTGTCAATGTTGCAATGCAGACCAGAATGAATGCTCATTTGCAGAAGCATTGAAGAAGGCTTGCAAGGGAAGGGAGAGGAACAGAGGTGTCACTGTAGTTAAACCACATTGTTAACCGATGCCAGCTGTCACACAGATCAATAACTCTGTTTATTCAAGTGTCATCAATCCCTGTTACCATTTCCCATTGCCTTAGTCAGTGATCTTTAAACTTCACAGACCAGTGGATCTTGAGGAAGGGTTTGAGTGCTTGCAGTAAATCCTTCTTGCTAAGTTTTCCTCGTAACTGTTCACATGAAAATGAACAAGCGTGGATCATTATTCAAAATAATGATTCATTTCAAAGATGCAAATGCTGTGGAGATTGTATCACCTCCACTGGATATGATACAATCTTCAAACACAGTTCTTCTGTGGTTTATGCACTCACAAAGAGCTGCTTTTAGCTCAAAGATGTAACCCTGCCCCTTAAGCATATATGAAAGTCATCCCACAAAAACACTTCTGTTAAGGTGTCTCTGCATGCTCGGGTGCAAAGCCAGTGTCACATTTCTGGCCATGGTTCAGCCAAATGGGGAGGTTACACAGTGTGCCCTCCATTGTCTCAGCTTACAAAGGTGGGCAGAATTTTGCATTTCTCTGGAGTCTCTGATATGAAGATTTCTTCCCAGGCATAAGGGCATCTCATCCTCCCCCTTGCTTCCAGCAGGCAAGGATAGCTAATGTAGTAATATTGTTTTAATTTAAGAACGAACAAGAGTCTAAAAAAAAGGCAAGGTCAAATCTTACCATCACTATTTAGAGATCCTTTCTGACATGGGCATCAGAAAATGGTTTGGGAGCTGGAGAAACAGCATTCACAGCTGCTTCACACCTTCAATAAAATACTCCAACATTAAGAAAGTAAATCTCTCACTGACTTGCCTCTTCTGGTGCTGATCCTTCACTGCTCCCATAAGAAGAATAAAACCCATCAGGATTGAGCTCATAATCATAGAATCATAGAATCATAGACTCATGGAATATTCTGAGCTGGAAGGGACCCATCAGGATCATCAAGTCCATCTCCTGGCCCCTGCACAGAACCATCCCCAAGAATGACACCATGTGCCTGAGAGCATTGTCCAAACACTTCTTGAACTCTGTCAGGCTGGTGGTGTGACCCCTTCCCTGGCCTCTGGGTGAAAAACCTTTACTTGATATCCAACCTAAACCTCCCCTGCCTCAGCTTCATGCCATTCCCTTGGGTCCTGTCACTGGTCATGAGACAGAAGAGATCAGTACCCACCCCTCCACTTCCCCTTGTGAAGAAAGTACTACTGGCAGTTAGTTTTGGATGTGAACTATTTAGGAAGCTGGTCATGAGCAGACACAATTTAAGTAAGACTGCAAGTCTCTGGATGCACAATGCAGAAATAATTGTGTGAACCAGCACCTGGCTGTTCTGAAGGGAGACACTAGGCAGGACAGGACTAGAGCACACTCACATGAGCTGGCAACATCATCCTTCTAACAGAAAATCTGGCAAGCTCTACTGATGAGTACAAATTACTCCAAAATTAATCACATGAGAGGGTGATTATACAGGGCCACTATCAAAGCTCTGGGTATTCCCAAGCTTGCAAATATATTGGAACAATAGATCCAAGTCACTGAAGGTGATGGAACACTACAGTGGAAAGTATTGTGTTGCAACAGTACAGAGCATGCCCACAGAAATGCTAAACACTATCCTTAGTGCTCATCTGAGGATCAGGAAGAGCTTGAGATGGCTTATCTAGCCAGGTGTGACTGCTGCCATACAAGAAAAAAAGTGAAATCAGTATCAAATGCTGTAAGTCATCAGGGAAAAAACCTCAGAAACACCTCTCTGTACAAGGCTACTGCAGCCCTATCAAAAACAAATGGACATGACTCAAGTACCTTACTTCCCTATTGCAAAAATCTCAGCTGTTGCACAAACAAACCACCACAGAATGTCATCGTTCGTTGTAAGCCACTGTTTGAGTGGAGCTGATGAAAGACAGCAACCTGCGATTCACAACCAGCTCGTTTGGGAACCCTTCTGTCATGGATTACACACTAAAGCAAGTTCTAAACACAGACAGTGTAGAAGGAAAAAAAAAGGATGAAAAGCAAAATCCTAATAAAATTATTGTCCTGGTGGGCATTTTTAGGCCTGCAAAGCAAAGCTACAAAGAGATTACAGAGGAAGTACCCCTCTATTTTGAAGTAAATCTAGATAATTCCTGATAAGGCAGATGAATAGCTGTAATTATTACATGCTCATCCCGCTTTTAGTAGTGAATTATCTTAGGGATATACAGGTAGTGGGAAGTAGTATGTAAGAATATCTATTGCAGAAGAAATTCTGTGGATAAAGGGAAGCCCTGTCATAGATACCATGTGTAGTGTCCTGTTGTAGATTTCTGTAAGGAAAGGGAAAAGAACAATTTCATCTGCTAAGGGGAGGGAGGGTGTGTGTGCTGGGTTATTTTAGTCTCTACTTACCCTAAACCCTTATTTCTCTCTTGCTAATTTATGGATTGGTTTCATCAGTTTGTAGTGGTAGTGCTTACATATAGAGATGTGTATGTGTTTAATATCATTAGGAAAACATGAAACTGTGGTACGTGGGGTTGTTGCCAAATAATTTTTCTCCAATATCTAGGAAATAGTTTTGATAAGAGCCTGATCTCTTCTGACACATAATATAAGGCAGGGATATATAAAAATATTTGTATCACATACTTTCAGTATAAATTAATAAGTACATATATGAGTGTGCTTGTTTGCTGTGTTCTAACATGAGAGATTTTCTTTGTGAAAGATTGGTGGTTGGTATTTCAGCCTGTTTGAAAACCTGCAGAGCAAATTCTGCTCTCAGGGATGTGCATCCTAGTCTAATGGCTTTATTTTACTTCCTTGTGCATATTAATATATTCAATGATGCCTGTGCCACATAAAGGACTTGCGATAATCTCTTGGCATGATGAGTATTGGCATAAATCTTTCCCCTAAGCATAGCTACAAGCTTTGATGTACTCAAGGGAGGGCTTCATCCACCGAGTTCAAAGTTCAGAAGTTCAAAGGCACTTCTGATTAGAAATTAACCACAACACTTCACAAATGAGAAGGGAATGACCTATTCCACACCTGAAGAACTTGGCAGGGGCCATTCCCACAAGCCAACAGACCACCAGCGTGCCGAGAAATGTCTCACTGAAGAGAGGTTGAGTTCAGGGGCAGCACAAACAGGAGAGTGACCTCTTACAGTTCTGCCTTGGAAAACACAGCCCCTTGGCTTCTCCAAGCCTTGCTTGGAGAGCAAGTTTGCAGCACAAGATGCCTTTATTTACAGCGCTCTGTATCACTCCAACCACATGGTAGATATTGAGCTGAAGATCCAGATGGATGCCCACTCTTGGGACATCATACCATCCCAGGGAGTTCAAGCAAATCTAACTTTCCTGTCTTTTCTTGTGTGGCATAGAAACCTCTAAGCTGACATACAGAGGCAGCAGGTTAATCACTGAAATGCACACATCCAAGGATGCACCTGCTCCCTGCCGAAAGCCAAGAAACACATCAGCACTTGTGAGGTTCCCGGGGCAACTGAGCAGTTTCTGCTAGCCCAAGACACTTGCTGAGGGAGCCACTGCTGAAGATGTGAGAGGGGCAGAGGGATGAGGGCTTTAAACCTGAGGATGCCCATCTGCTGAGCCACTCGTGCTGTGACTCACTGGGATGAGAACAGGCAGCCAATGTGTACAGGTTAGGTGGAAGGCCTTGAAGAACCCAGAACAATATTGGTCCGGTGGAGTGGGTGAGCAGAGGCTGCTCAGTTAGCTCTCCAGGCAGGAGAGAAATTTTTTGCTGGAAAAATACAAGAATTATCTTTTAATGAACACAGGGGAGGATTGCACTTTCCCTTTGATTTAACTGTGTCTTCATTTCTACACTTTAAACTCAGTCCTCAAAACCCATCACGTCTTCCATTTCTCTGGTCACCCTGTGTGAAGCTGGGGAGTCACACATGCCTGAGGCTGGCAACCTGAAGCCATCATTCCCACAGAAGTAGTGGATTGACATAGAGAGAGCCTGCAAGCAGGAGAGAGGCACTTGTGCCTTTGGTCATGCTTAAGCCAGCCTCAGCCTGCAGAAATGTCCAGCACTGGGGCTTGTGCTGCCAGGGCTGGAGAACTGTTGTGGCAGAGGCAGGTGAAACATCCTGCAAAGAGTGGGCAGGCAAAAGGCTTAGAGCAGCCTCCAGGGCATACACCTGCTCAACGAGGATCCCAGCTTGAGCTTAGATCCTGTTTGGGATGGGAGCAAAATTGAAACTTGTTCAGGCATGTGATCCCAAAATCAATATTTTCACAGCTCGGACATGTGACGTGTCACTGGAAGGTGCCTGGTGAGGACAATGGCTGGCACAGAACTGCAGCTCCACACGGCTCCAGTGCACTCTGCCACTGACCAGCCTGCACACAGGCAGCTAGGAGCTGATGGCTCCAGGTTTCCTTTACAGGCAGGAAAATTCCCCCCATAATCTGCACACTTCCCAAGGCTGCCCTGTGTTTAAAGAGACTGGAGGGGGTAGGGTGAGATTTTTGACTGGCAATAGAATTTCATTATTATATATCGCATTTTATATTAAAGCACAGAACTTCGCACTAATAATATACCCAGCAATAGCACAAACACTTCCTCCAGCTAGATTTTAACATTTGTGTCCAGTTCTCTAATGGATGCAGCAAACCTGTAGCTTTTGCATGCCACGTCCTAACCCTCTCTTACAAGATCAGGTTTTTCTTGTGTGTATTTAGAAAAGTTAACAGTTCCCAGAATACCACATGAACAAAATGCTCTGGGCCATCTTTCCAAACAAATCCTTAATCCTCAGACATCAATGAAAGTAATTTTTGTCAATAGTGCACCATCCAGTAGAAAAACAAAGAGCAGTCATTAAAAGAAACCAAACACACTGGTGTCTCCAGTCTCAATGTTTGGCATCCTCTGGCATTTTTATTTTGCTGGTATTTGTCAAGTAATTTACGATCAAAATCCACCACTTTGTTACTCGGAGACTTCTGAAACATTAATTTGCTGTTGAGAGATTTTTTGATTCCTGTCTACATAGAATAACTACACCAAACACTGGAAAAGAAAAGGAAACTGAATTTTCCCAGAGCTAGCACCAAGTAAAGAGATTGCTGCATTATCCCATTTTCTCCCACTATATAACTTTTTTGAAAACAAAGAGTGCAGTGCAATATTTACATCCATATAAAACCACCAAAATCAGAAACATGCTCTGTTTCCCACCATCAGCATAAGGCACCATCCAGTGCTGCAAACTTTCCTTACAAACTTCAACTTAAGTCAAAACTGTTTAAGAATTTCTCCTTTTCCAAAAGACAAAATGCATTTCTGATATGAAAAAAAAAGAGACTTTACATAGTTTTAATGCTGAATTCTCAAAAGTAATTCTGCCCTTCTTCACCCGGCTTGCAGCTAAAGTGAATTAAAAAGCTGCGATGAACACATAAATGAGACAGTGAAATAAACAATTAGCTGAGAAAAGACACTTGAACAAAGAGGAAAACAAAGAGAAAAATAGACAAAAACCCCACAGTGCATACCTGGATCTCTATTATCAGTGGAAAAGGCTTTATTTCTTTGCAAGGGCAATGGCAAGGTAGAACTACTGCAAAGCAATGAAAGAAAAATACTTTCCGTATGGGACCATGAAAGCATTAACATAACAGGCAAAGCACATTATGTCCTGCCCTTGGCAAATGTCTTGTTGGCTACTCTGGACTGTGACCCGGCAAAAATAAGCAGTCCAAATGAATTTTTTCCTAGGTAATATACTGCTTCATTTACTACACGCAGCAGTGGACTGTTTCCTCAAGAGTCAGCGTGGAGGCTGACTGAACATTGCACTGAAGAAATAGGAAAACCCGGTGCCGCACACAGGTTGCACACAAAAATGAGCTGAAGTGTTGCTTGGTACTCTAAAAAACTTCCAAGCACTTTTGATCCATTCGGTTTTTGAAAAGGCAGTGCTCTCAGTAGATGGGAAGATGAGGGGAACCTGATCGTGTCCCCCAGCACAAACACGCTGACATTGACAACTGTTTTAAGATTTTTTTCTCTTCGTATCTCATTACTGCCACTTTTATTTGTGATTTCTTAAGCTCATCAAGTTTAATTTGGATTTTAAATCTGTCCTCTTTGTCCAAGAGCTTCTACACCTGGAGGCAACCCCCCCTTTCACTGGAGGGTTTTACCCACTTCTCTTTCAAATACACACACCACGTCAGAAACCAAATCAAACCAGAAGGATCAAAAGAAGCAGTATTGATGACGGATCAAATGCACACTAACCACAACCGGTTTATTGATTTTTGAATCTGTCCCATATTATTTCCTTATTCCCTTTGTTTCTGAATTGCTTGAGCATGTTGATCTAAGACAACTTTTAACTCCGCTTTGTCACCGTGACCTTTTTTGATCCCAGTCCGTTTGCTCACAAATTAAGTTACACTACAGAAGCTGCTTTGCTCCAGGTTGTGGTTTTCATGCTCTTGGTTAAATTAAATCTTTCTATGCCACCAGCTGGGACAACCGGTGCTTGACAAACAGTGGGGCCAGGGACAGTACACCACAACACCCTCTTTATGGCACAACCATTCCCTGAGTAAATAAGGAGCCCCTGTGGGAACTGGGGAGATGAACCAGAGGAAGGCATGTGGAAGAACTTCCCTGCATACAGAGACGCTGTTGGGAAGGTATAAGGCAGACACTCACCTTCACCTCTTTCCCTTCCTTCAAATTGGAAACTGGGGCAAATGTGTGTTGAGGGCCAGGCTGCACCGAAGCAGAGCTAGGTAAAGAGCACAGTGTAAGTTATCACACCTCACTCATGCTCTGCTGCAGCTTATTTCTGCCTCCTCCAGGGCCTTTGCCAGTCACTTCACACCTCCTCAACCACTGTCTCCAGTTGCTGCTACTCCCTATTAGCTGAAGCCCACACTGAACAGCTTTGCTCCTGCATCCACTTGGGAAATGAGTCCCTCATTTCCAGAAGCTTGTTTCTTCTTCTCATTCCTGCTTGGCTGTCTCAGGAAGGGTATTACACCAGCAGAGCTAAAGGTCTCTGTGTTATGTTCCCCTCTGGGGGCTTTCGTCAGCATATCCAGAGGTATCCTAAAAAAACAAATAAAAGAAGAGAATGACCATGGAAAAATTTCCCTGTGTGTAAACAGCTGAAAAAGTAGTTAAATGTACTGCTGTTATGAACTGAAATACACCTATCTATGAAAAGAAGATTTCAGCATGTATGCTAAATAACAGGGTAGCAGGGACCACATGGAATCGTGTTCTGGGCATAACATATAATCTGGGATCATTAGTGCACCTGGGCGCCACTTAGAGCTATAATAAGCCAAATGCAGCCCAGTGCTACTCTATCTGCTCCAGAAAGGTAACAAAATCACAGGGTAACAGAGTAAGCCAGGTTAGGAGGGACCTCCAGGGGTCATCTAGTCCAAAACACATCTAATCAGATCAGCTTGTTCAGGGCCATGACCAGTTAAGTCTTGAGCACTTCCAAGGACAGAGATGCCACTCTGGACAGCCCGCTTCCAGTGCTTGACTATTCTCCTGGTAAACAATTTGTTCCTAATGCCTAATGGGAATTTTCCGCCTTCCAACTCGTGCCCCTTGTCCTGTTGCTGTGCTTCCCCCAGAGGTTCAGCTCCTGCTTCTGTGTGTTTTCTGGCTGGGAGCTATCCTGGTGCCTGTAAACAATGACAGACTCCTCATGGCCACATCTCCCAGGTGCTCAGGAAACAGCAGAGACCAGCTGTGGCACACCATGGCAGAGGACACGCTCAGTGGGAAAGCGTTCCCACTCCAGGGACACCAATATCCAAACACTGTCCTGCCGCTCAGACAACGGTCAGGACCCAAATTCTTTGTTTTTATGGCTCACTGGCAAGGATCACTTCTAAATACTGACAGCTCTGGAAAGGCATTTGCCTCTCTGCCTCCCACCTTAGTTAAATCCTTTTAAATTCCATTAGATACAATTTGCTTTTATTTTGAAAACTTTCTAAAATTTTGCAAACTTTCTAAATTGCATTACATAGGGCCTCATGTTCTAAAAATCCACCGGGAGGTTTCCTGTCTTTCCACAGCAACCTGCCTGTGCTTAGCGAAACTTAATTTGATGTGGAGGTCACTTCTGAGGGACGAGAGCTGCACCTGTGCTGTCGGCCAGGAGGAATGCACCTCCAGGAAAGTAGGAGATGCACTTCTTCACATTTCCTGCTGAGTTTGTTAAACAGGTTATATCTATTTTTAAAAGCATTGTATTACAAACTTTCAGGGAACAACACAGGCTTTTCTCAACTAAATTAAGGTGAGCTGGAAAAAAAAAAGAAAGAAACAATGTATTAATCACAGTGTCAAGAAACAAAGTCTGTAATGTCCAAATGCACTGAACAGAGAAAGGGAGAGGGGAAAGTTTATTGGCTTGCGGAATGCAATTTTTCACTCCTTTAAAATGCTCTGGATTGTCAGTTCCTATTAATTTTTCACTTTTGGTTATGTAATATATGAACTACATAGCTAAAAATCATTCTTGTCCTGGCAGTTTACAAAAGACATGTAGTAATTTAATTTAATTCCTTTTCCCACCACTTAAGAAAAACAACGATGGCAACCCCAGCAAGGACTGGTGATTATTAACTGATGTTCCCAATCTGATGGATTTTTTTTTTTTTAAGTGAGACAGAAACGTTCCTTTGTTTACTCTCTTTAGAGGAAGAGGATCTGGTTGCTCATTTTTTAGGCGGCACTTTGTTCTACACAATGCAGAGCACCGTGCAAGCTCCTCACTTACAGCTGTGTTAATCTCCTCTAACATACGTGCCAGTTTGGGGTGCCTTCCCCAGATCTAGCACTGCCAACAGCCCTGACCTTGCCCAGGTGCTGACATTCTTAAGAGCCTGTCTATGTTCCCCACGTCTGCCTTACTTTTTCAATATTCAGATTCTCAGGGAAACCCTAGCAAACAAGGAAGTTGTCCTTCAGCCTAAGAAAAATAAAGTTGGGCCTTTTTCCTTTTGCACAAGTGCTCTAGGCACCCTGGAAATCATAACATGGCAAAGCCAGGAAAGAGTCTCAAGTTGCCCAACCTATGCATGGTAAAATTACAAGAAAAATTACTCCAGGACAAAGGCATGACGACCCTAGCCTGCTTATCCTGGCTGCAGAACAAATGCTGTTGTCATCCGGTGTTTAACTTATGAGGCAATAATGATTACTTGTGATTTTGATCCTGCAAGAGCTAAAATAATATCCTGTATTTCAGACTTGAGTTCAAAACCCTCTCTGAAGGGTTCTTCTGTACATGGCAATGTAATAAAAGCTTGCACATTATGAAAATACAACTATTTATTAATATTCCATGCTGATTTGTAAAATGCATGTAGTTCAAAAATCTCAGTAGCTTGAGGTTGGTCTCTGCTGACTGGAAGCTAGCCAGTGTTATTCCAATCTACAAGAAGGAGGTGAGGGAAGACCCAGGGAACCACAGATATGTTAGTCTAACTTCAGTTCCTGGAAGAGTTGCAGAGAAGGTCACACTGGGTACTGTCAAGAGGCATTTAAAAACAATGCAATCCCCAGGCACAGTCAACATGGGCTCACAAAGGGAAAATCCTGTTTCACTAATTTCGTATCCTTCTATGATAAGGTCACCTACCTAGTGGATGAAGGGAAGGTGGGAGATGGAGTTTTTTTGGATTTCNTAGCCAGTGTTATTCCAATCTACAAGAAGGAGGTGAGGGAAGACCCAGGGAACCACAGATATGTTAGTCTAACTTAAGTTCCTGAAAGAGTTGCAGAGAAGGTCACACTGGGTACTGTCAAGAGGCATTTAAAAACAATGCAATCCCCAGGCACAGTCAACATGGGCTCACAAAGGGAAAATCCTGTTTCACTAATTTCGTATCCTTCTATGATAAGGTCACCTACCTAGTGGATGAAGGGAAGGTGGGAGATGGAGTTTTTTTGGATTTCAGACAGATTTCATACTGTCCCTCACAGCATCCTTCTGCACAAGTTGTCCAGCGATGGGATTAATGGATTCATGGTGTACTGGCTGAAGTACAGAGTCCAAAGGGTTGTAGTGAATGGGGCTACATCTGGCTGGTGAACGGTCACCAGTGGTGTTCCTCACACCTCAGTCCTGGGGCCAGTCCTCTTCAATCAGCAATCCGGATGCAGGACCTGAACATGCCATTAGCAAGTTTGATGACAATACCAAACAGGAAGGTGCTGTTGACGTTCTTGAGGGACAAAAGGCCTTGCAGAGTGATCTGGATACATTGGAGCATTGGGCTATGATCAATGGGATGAAATTTAACAAGTCCATATGCTGGATTCTGTACTGGGGTCTGGGGGTGCTGGTTGGCAGCAGGATCAGTGGGAGCCAGCCGTGTGTCCTGGCAGCCAGGAGGGCAAATCCCATCCTGGGGTGCGTCAAAAGCTGCATCACCAGCCTGTCAAAAGAGGGGCTTATTCCTCTGTGTTCAGCATTGGTACGGCCTCACCTCAAGTACTCTGTGCAGTGCTGGGCCCACAATATAAGAAGGATGTTGAGGTCCTTGAGTGCATTGAGAGGAGGGCAACAGTTCCACCAAAAGGCCTGGAAGTCATGTCCTGTGAGGAGTGGCTGAGTACTCTGGGCTTGTCTAGTTTGGAGAAAAGGAGGCTGAGGTGTGATCTCATTGCTTTTTGCAGCTTCCTGAGGGGGAGAAAATGAAGACGAATATGTTGATCTCTTCTCCCTGGGATCCAGCAGTAGGATGTGTGGGAATGGTTCCAAGCTGCACCAGGGAAGGTTCAGACTGGACATTAGGAAGCATTTCTTTACTGAGAGCATGGTCAAACCCTGGCAGAGGCTTCCTAGAGAGGTTGTTGATGCCCCAAGCCTGTCAGTGTTTAAGAGGTGTTTGGACATACCCTTAGTAACACGCTTTAACTTTGGGTCAGTTCTGAAGTGTCAGGCAGTTGGACTAGATGATCATCACAGGTCCCTACCAACTGAAATAGCCTATTCTAAACACATACATTTCTCCCCTAAGTGCCATTTTTATGCCCAAGAGTCAATGAAACTTGCCACAAAAAATGAACCACAGGGGTTGTTTTTCTTAAAAAAAGACAGGAGCACCTTTCTTAAGTCCAATGGAATAAACCCAGTTCCCAGTCCAAGGGAATAAACTCTGTACTCAGCCAAATGACCCAGCACAAAACTGTGCTATTGCATTGACCTGATCAACTTACGAACAGAAGAGTTCATAAGAAATCAGTCCGACAGGGGTCTGAGGAACTTTCAAAAACTTCCCAAGTCATAACTTGTCCCAAAACACAGGAACAACCAGAAAACCAAAAAACCAAAAAACCAACCAAACAAACAAACAAACAAAAAACCACCAAAAAACCCCCAAAACCAACAACAACAACAAACCCAAACCAACAACAAAACAAAGCAAAGGCTAAGCCTTTCACTCTACCACGTAAACTAAATAGGTAGAAAGCCACGTAAGCAAATCCAAAGGCAGAGGTATGGTGGCAGGAAGACAGAGATTGAAGGGAGATATAGAAATGTCTTCATGTGGATGTTAAAGTTCCTACCACAACAACAGGGAGAAAAGAGACCATTGTATCCTGGAAAACTGGAGGATGTATGAGTTAAGCTCACAGTAAAGGGACATGCAGTTGCACAAGAGAAAGAAGCTGAAAAAATTATATAGGGGAGAAACACAGCCTCACAGATGAATGTTTTCCAACATCTTATCCCTGCAGCTTCCAGCCAGCATGAAGAAAATGCCACGGGGGAAGAGTATCTCTTGCAACTTCCCTTACTCTTCAGCCTGGGGTGAACGCTCAGCTGTGCATTATGTCATTTTGGGTTTACATCACCGAAGATGAGATCAGAAGTGAAACATCTTGCTCTGATTTTAGATGAGAAAGATGGTAACAACTGGACTAGTAACATCCTCAAAAGCAACAGTGTCAGGAGATGAAAGGAGGAGCCCTTCCCTGAAGCTAAAGCAAGTCTGGTTCTCATGTATACTGAGGCCACTTTTCAACATCATGGATAAAACAGGGTTTACAAGGGAATGAACGCATAAATTAGCCCTGCTTGAAGCGTCTTTATGGACAAGCAGAGAGTGGGTTTGAGGTGGAAATAACTCCATCTGTCCTAAGCCACCTGCATGGGCCCCCCCCGAAGTCCCTGGCAGCAGACAGGTGGCCATCAGAGAGACGTGGATCCAAAATGCACGTGGCAGCTAAGTCCGGCTCTGTTGAAAGCAGCGTGGTCTGGGACAGCACAAATTGTTGTTGGACATCACAGCCAGAGGCTACAGCAGCTTCAGCAGGACTACCCACCCTCAGCAGGGTCACTCACCAGCCTGCCACTTCTGCTGGCCCTCTGGGAAGCTGTGCCTATGCTCTTCAGGAAGGTCCTCTTTCTCTCCTTCCCAGACTCAGAGGCTCAGACTCAGGCCTAGAGGTATCCTGCCTGTGTTCCCATCCTTCAACACTCACTCCAGCCTTCTGGTTATTGCATGGCAGCACACCAAAAAGTTCTGATGGGCCCTGGCCAAAATTTGCCCGAATGCTTCTCCCTGGATTCACCAAGCAAAGCAGTGCTATCAACAAAAGAATAGGTGAGCTTCCCATGTCAAGAAAACACCATGACCCAGGTTTGGACTCAAGTCTCCTACCTCAGACTTGATTAGATACCAGTTGATAGCTTGGATTGATCTGCTTTACCACCACCAACATAATTCCAGTCTGCAAGATCTCAAAGTGAGATGATGGGGGAAAATATCCAAAAAATCTTTCTTTTCTTTTTCCTTTCCACTGCCATGCCCTATGATAACTAGATCATGACATCATGGAGATGGGACTTGGATCTGTGGTCATCCTGGTGTTCCAAAGTGAGCTCTGGCTACAGCCTGACACCACACTGGAGGGTGGCTCACCTACTTCATGACCCTGCTTCTTTCTCCTCCTGGGGAGAGAAGAAGGCATCTTGGCACAGAGGTTGAATGGAGCCCAGTGCTCCATGCCCAGTGCTGCTGTGCAAACAAGCCTCCTGCCTGCTTTCCCCTCTCCCTCTTCTCTGCCAATGCTGCTGTGCGTCACCTGCAAGTCAGAGGGTACCAAGGAGGCAGAGGGCAGGCAGAGAACCGCTGCGTCAGCAAATGCGTCTGTGGACCCCCTTTTATCCTGCTGGAGCATTAACAGGTCAACAAACACCCTGTTCCCACTGAGCCCTGACACACATCCAAGGGTACACCTAATTCTGAGTTTTTTCTTCTTTTTTTTTTTTTGATATAGGGCTGTAAGGTGGTTACATCCGGGTTTGTGTCCACACGGCAAAACCAAAGAGAAGTCATCAGAAGAATAATGATGCAAATGTGGCTTCTTATCCTCCAGTGATTGCCCATCTGGCAAAAGGGTTTAGAAAATGTAACAATAGTTTTGAAATAAATAGGAGGAAAGTAAAGACCGGCAGTGTACTTTCCACATCAATGGCAAATATACTACTGATGTGGAAAGCAAACAGCTTCAAACAAGAGGAGAAACCACTTTGGATAACTCTCTCGACCTGTGAGCTGCAGGCTCAAATACCACTGCATTAAAACTGGGGTAGAAAATCCCAAGTTCATCACCTCACATTGCAAAAACAGATATCAAACGCTGTATCGTCTGAGGCTGGATAATATCAGGGGGCCAGCTGAAATTCAGAGGATTAAAAAAACCTTGTTATGCATTTCAAAAGCTTACGTCCCTGTAGGAATACGGAGCGCTCACGGTCGGCACACCTGTATTCTACAAGCATTCCTCAAAGCCACCCTCCTGGCAAGGCTGTTTGTGGGGAGGAAGGCGGCGGGGGCACACGGAAAGGGATGCAAACCTGCAGCTAGGGAGGAGATGCTAAGGACGCACCCGTCCCGCTGCTGCCACCCCCTCCCGACCCCCGCACGAGCACCTGCAGGGCAAGGGGAATCTAACCCCAAATTACAGGTCGCGCCGCTGTTTGTTTGTTTGTTTGT
>VWZT01008028.1:152563-206791 GCA_013397055.1 Pachycephala philippinensis | reverse complement strand
CGGCCCGGCCCCTCTCCGCCCGCTGCCGCCGGGATCGCCGCCCCGGGCTCGCCGGGATCCGCCGCGGCTCCGCGCCGCCCGCCGCCTGCTGCCGGGCCCATGGCGAGCACCTCGGCGGAGATCATCGCCTTCCTGCTGACCATCTCGGGATGGGTGCTGGTCTCCTCCACGCTGCCCACCGACTACTGGAAGGTGTCCACCATCGATGGCACGGTCATCACCACCGCCACCTTTTGGGCCAACCTCTGGAAGACCTGCGTGACCGACTCCACCGGCGTCTCCAACTGCAAGGACTTTCCATCCATGCTGGCGCTGGACGGTCAGGCTCCCGCTGACCCCCACCCCACACCTCCCCGGTGTCCCCTGTGCGGGAGCTCCCGGGGCCGCTCCCGGGGCGGGCGGGCAGCGGGGTTCGGGGTGCGCCGAGCGGGGCCGAGGGGGCGGCGGGGACCCCGACGGAGGCGGCTCCCCGCGGGTTCACGGGCAGGTGGCCCCTGTCCCCAGGCAGGTGGCAGCGTGCTGCTTGTGCACACCTGTGGAAGTGGGGTTTTTCCCTCCCAAAAACCCACTGGTTGAGATTACATTTGGTGCCCAAGTGTCCGTTTTGGCCCCTCGTGCTGTCACTACCTGCCTGTTTTTTCCCCATGAGAAGAGTGTGTGTGTGGATTTGACACAAGAAGAATGCAGGCAAATTTTTCTTGCCGATTTATTTTCCGACTGTCGTGACATTCCTCTTTTTTATGGTTTTGCCAGCCATGCAACGGTCGGTGGAGAAGAACAAGGCTTGGCGTCGTTTTGTTTTAATTAATGTTCCTTTGCTGGTTTTTCTAAGCGGTTATTAACTCAGATGTAATTGCTTCATTGATAAATGACAGTGTAAAAGCTCGGGGCAGTCAGGGATGCAAAGGTATGCAGAAGGGATGCATAGCTTTGCTCAGCTTTAGGGCAGTGTTATTTTGAAGCAAAGCGAAGAGTTTTGCTATAGGGCTTGAAACCAAAGATTGAGTTGGTGCTGCGTTTCTTCCCTGGTTAAGGGGAAACATTTTTGCCCTTTAAGGAAGCCGTACTGGGAAACTGGTTCACTGCAGGAAATCTTTATAACTAAACTTTTAGTTGATAAATCCGCACTGATTGTGGCTGGTAGAAACAGGAGAAGTGTGTATGGCATCGGTTTATAGCTTCAGGAGTGACTGTAAAGAAAGGGATGAAAGGTTTCTAAAATTATGGCACCTTTTCTAAGTTTTTATAGTTATAAATGAATGCAATATGCAGTGTTCCAGTCGCTTTGATACTCACAAAAGATCATGCCTACTGTTCACAGTCTGGCAAGACATCCCCTTTGCACTGGAGACTGAGAAGGTATTTTGGTGTAAAAGCTCTGTTTAAGAGGAAAGGAAGGTCTGTTAATCTAATCACTAGCAGAGATTAATACTATTCTAACAGGGATTAATATGAACATGATGTTAATACCAATATCAGAAAACCTTTAACCTCTGTATGTAGAAAGGGCTGAAAGAGGTCAAGATACCAAACAGGCAACCCTTAAGCATCACTATTGCAGGATGCTTTCCTCGGGTGGAGAAGTGCTTTTCCCCAGACCTTCTTTTGACCCAGCCCCATGGAGTCAGAGGGATTTGCCAGTTCCTCCGAAGGAATAGGAGAGCTGGCTGGCCTCCATTGACATCAGTCACTCTGTGGCCAAGTGTAGCAGCTGAGAATGTAGTTGCCAGGACTGGGCAAGGAGCTGTAGTCTCTGTGCAGGCGGGCACAGAGTGATCATTGGTGCGAAACCTTTTGGATACCTTGAATCTATTGTTTAGCTGTTCTTTTAGGTTTGGGTGAATCTGTTTTCAGAGTAAGAGAAGCACACTTACAAAGTATGCAGAATTGGGAACATTTAAATTTTCAAAACAATGACAATACTTGACAGCAAGGTCCTTGCCCTCCGTTCCCCCAAATGCTTGTTCATTGAAACTTTGTGTGTTGGGTAGCATGTTCCACTTGGCCAGGGAATGAGCTTCCAAGGTGCCTTGTGCACAGTGAAAGAGCCATTAGCTCATTTTGGACAGAAGGGAATCTGAAATGCACATATGGAAGGGCCACGTCTCAATCCTTCTGGCCAGGCTGTTTATCAGTAGTGGAAAGTTCTTGGCTTCAGTGTTTCTCAGTAGCATCTCTAAATGCTGTGGGGCCAGATTCTGGTACCCAGGCACAATGTGGATGAAAGGCAGGCTGTAGGGAGAGTGATGTACCCCCCCAGCACAGATCAGGCACGCTGGGTCGGGTTAGAGGGGCAGCTGCTGCAGTCAGGGGTGCTTTCAGCAGGTAGCCTAGCCCAGACTCCCCTCCTTGCAGTTACAGCTCTGCAGGGAACCTGTTAGCAGCTGACTGTGGGTGTGTGTGTCCCCTCTTCACCCTAACCCTTCCCTGTGGGGGAGTGCACTTCAGGGCTGCGCTGTGTCACTCGTGGCTTAAAGAATTTGTGTCTCAACAAGTAGACAAATCTGCCTCAGCCCTTGTCTAGCCTCTCCCTTCCCTCCTCTTCATCTTTGCCCAGACTTGCATGTCAAAGGTGGATCCCATTCCCTGTGACTGGGAATGTGGGAACTTCCTACTCCATCCTCAGGTGGGGGACTCAGAAGACACAAAACAGGGCAGATCTGGTTTCCTGTTTTTGGTGAAGTGTTTGTGAGCAGAAACAATAACCCTATAAAGATACATGTAGTGACAATATGTTGCTCTCCTCAAAATGGTAGAGCATGACTGGAAAATTACTAAAAATATTCCTGTTGTCCCAGGGAAATGTGGCTGTGCTCCACTCCTTCGTCACACAGGTGGAGAGGATTTGCCTCGCAGAGCAGTTCCTCTTCTACAGAAATATTTCTTTTGGTCAAATCAGAAAGCTCTGAGTGTTGCTGGAATTCCTATCCAGAGAGACTGTTCAGGTCTTCCAGGCGATCAGAGGCAAAACGAGGGGGAAAGAAATCAGGGCGCGACCATGCTTTGAGGTGGTGGTCTGTGTGAGGTGTCCCTGCCCATGGCAGGGGGTAGGAGCTAGATGACCTCTGAGGTCCCTCCCAACCCAAACCACTCGATGATTCTATGCCATTTGCTGGAGTTCTCCTGTGGAGTGCAGGGGGAGACCTTCCTTCTTCAGAAGCAGTGTCATAGTCCAGGTCAGGGGTGATCAGGAGATGATTCCTGTTTACCCTTGTTTTGGTTTGTATCATGGAGCGGGCTTGGACTGTCCTCCCAGGATTGCTGTGGGATGTCACAGCAGTGGTGCTGCCCTGATGGCTTTCAGGCCATCACTCCACAGGAGTGGCGTCCAGAGGAAATTGCTTGTGCTCCCCTTCCACCTTTATGCATTCCTGTAGAAGAAATCAGTTTTGCCAGCCATCAGTAAGTGCTAAGCCCCACATTCTGTATGCAAGCAAAAATGCTCTTCCTGTCTGAGGGACTTAAGTAATTTCGGGTTTATTTTTTGTGCCACTGGTCATAGGTGGAAATTTACTGATGAAACCACCTCCCCAAAAGAGGACATATCAGTTTCCATGTTTCCAACAGTGGATCTGATGACCTTTTGCCAGAACAGAGCTGAACAAAAATTCAATTATGAGCTAAAAGAGGGTATTAGAGCTTAGAAAGACATACAAAAGCAATGGGTGTGTATTTTGGAAGGAATCTGTGCTGTATCTGTAAGGCAACCTCTTACACTTCACGTGATGCAGACTGCAAAATGCCACCAGAGGCATTTATTGTGAAAGTGGCAGTCCCCAGAACTTTGCATATATCTTTTTTCCATAGTGTCATATGACATGAATATGTGAATGCCTCCTAACTCTTTATAAGCATGAGGCAAGTGTGAGAGCAGTGAGGCAAGAAAGATGAAGCTCTAACAAGATTAATCTGAATGCAAGACAAAACACATTTGTTTAAAAAAAAAAAACAAAAAAAAAACCTTGAAATAGGTTTCTCTTGGAATGCTGCTAAACATGACTTTATGAGTAATGCATGTTTGTCTGCTTGTCTGTTTAAAACACATGGCTTTTTGCTGCTTGGGAGCTTCATTTGGGTGGTTGGTAAGTACATGACAAGTTTCCTGCAGGAGCTGGTGCAAACACAGACAATAAACACTTGGAAAAGGACAGGTTTTTGTCTTGAGTGGAGGACTGTGAAGAAATAGGCAGCTCCATTTTGCAGTCCTCTTCATTATCATAGAGTCACAGGATGGTTTGGGTTGGAAGGGACCTTAAAGACCACCTAGTTCCAGCCTCCCTGCCATGGGCAGGGACACCTCCTACTAGTAAAGGTTGCTCAAAGCTGCATCCAGCCTTCAACACTGCGAGGGAGAGGGCATCCACAGCTTCTCTGGACAACCTGTTCCAGTGTCTCACCACCCTCACAGCAAAGAATTTCTTCCTAATATCTAATCTAAATCTCCCCTTTTTCAGTTTAAAGGCCTTTCCCCTTGTCCTGTCACTACACACTTGTAAAAAGTCCTTCTCCCACTTTCCTGTAGGCCCACTTTAGGTCCTGGAAGGCTGCTGTAAGGTCTCCCTAGATCCTTTTCTTCTTCAAGCTGAGCAAGCCCTGTAAGTCTTGGTGACCAATATAATCTTGCTTTCTTGAAAGCAAGAAAGAGGTTTAGTTCTTCCTACAGCCAAACGTTATAAAGAGTTTGAATCTAGGATCTAAGCAATAGGAGGTTAGATTTGGTGAAAATGTTGACTTCAACCTTTCATGCTTCCTAATGCTCCTGTCAACCTAACGGGACTAACAGAGCCTTTTACTTTTGCACAGTACTGGTGTAAACTGTGATTTTTTTTTCTCCTATATTTTGTTTTAAAAAGTGTGCCAGTTGGCTGATTGCTGTGGTGAACTGAAACAAGCTGTGCTGTAGCTGGCCTGCCCAATTCGGTGAATTATTTAGTGAGAAAGGTTATTCATTCAGCAGAACTGAGCAGTCCTCCAGTTCATGCTGTTTATAATTGAAAATGATTTCTGAGTGTGTGAGTTAATTATTTCTTGCTGTCTCACTACCCTCTACCTATTTTAAAACTGTGTATTGACCTTCAGGAAAAACTGAATTTCAGCCCTGTGGTTACTAGCAAATGCTGGATATTTTGGTTGGGGTGAATATTTACTGGTTTTCCTAGGAGGTTCAGACATAAATAAAAGTTTAGAGGACCTCCGGGTAAACACGTTCATGGTTCAGCACTTTAATGTGTCAATTAGCTAACTAACACTGTCAATAAATTGGACCTGTCAAAAATAATAGCTTCCTTTCCAGTCTTCATCTCGTGCTTTACCTGTCTGCTACAAGAAATGCATTACACACCACCTAAAGCAGCATAAACCAACTTTTCCATGCCTATAGCAAAAATTAACAAAGCAAGGCTGCTGTCTTCAGACCTGGGCCTTGCACAAATGACTCTCTCTCTTACATTCCAACATGTGAGCCATATGACAGTCACACTTATTTCACTGACTGTGTATTTCATTAGCAGGTGGACTGCAGAAGCATGTTGCAAATGAACAAGTCTGTCTGTGTGCCAGCAGATGTAGATAACTGCCAGTAGGTTGTTCACAGATGGGCACCATAGCTCCCAGGTTCTGTAGGCCTGCTAAAACGGGGTGTTACATGCTACAAATTGCTTTGTTGCTCAAAGCTGTGGATCAGTGGGGGATGTAAAACATTGTTCAAGCATGGGGCGGTCATCCTGGAGCTGATAGGCCTTCAGCAGTGGCTAAAGGAGGTGGCAGTAAGGACAGCGAAAGGTGGCCAAGTGTCTGTGGTAGCCGTCTGCATCTCAAAGCAAAGTCCTGCCAGCCAAACACAGATTGCTCTGTCATGAACATATCCAGTCTCTTTTTGAGTCTCTGTGAACCCTTAGTGTCCACACATCCTGTAGAAGGGAGTTCCACAGCTTCATTTTACAAACAAGCGCACCTTTTGTTTTGAATCTCTGCCTTCTGTTTTCATTAGATGTCCCCTAGTTCCTGCTTTAATATATTGTTTTCGTACATATTAAAACTTCTATACAGGGTTTGGTGGGGGTTTTTTGTTTATTTATTATTACATAAAATTTGGTATAATAGGCAATGTCAATGTGGTTTAGCTCTCAACATTTCCACCCACTGGAGATCAAAGCAAAAAGAATGAATACCCTAATAGTGGGAGTTCATTTTCATTTTAAATGAGATGTAACAACAGGTTATGAAGAAAAACATCTTGTGATGGTTATTCAGCTGTGTAAGATTGCAGCGTTCCACCCCGTAAGCAGCAATATGAGATTATCACAGTCTTTCAATTACAAGATATTCCCGGAAGGGAGAAGAGGCCAAGCAGCCCATTGTCCCGCTGAAGGGCCCTGCCCTGGGAGGTCCCTCTGGGAGCAGTCTCGGGCAGCACAGCCAAATTGTTTGTGGCTGAAGCCAGGTGCAAGCTCTTTGTCCAGGTTAAATAGGGCAGTGATTTGCTTTATCCCAAGGGACTACTGCTGTCCATGGAGCTGAGTGCATGGCTGACTTCCTTGCAGAATGAGGGCCTTCTTGGTGGATCCAAATCTTATCAGTGGCACATTCAGGCAGGCCCAGGAAGGCCCAGGTCCCCAGCCAGGGTCACTGCTGCCAGCCCTGCGCCAGTCACATTGTTTCTGTGACACACACGCACAACAGGGCTGATGTAAGGCTTGCTTTGTGTGCACAGCGTGCCTCTGCAACCTGTGACAGTCCCTCATCAGATCGTGTGGAGTTGCTCTTCTAAACCTCATGGGTACAGCCTCTTGCAGATGCTATACCCAGTGCCATGGGATTGTGTTTTGGAGCCCTGAGTGCCGTGGTATGTTTCTTACAAGCTGGGCTCAGGTGATGATGCCCTGTGAAGGGCACACATCACCTAGAAGAACACACTCAGTGGTACGGTGATACTGTTCCAGCCAAAGTCTGATTCCATTTGCAATAGGGAGTGCCTGATGCTTCCCAGAGGGAGGGGGACTATAGCAAAACCCATCATAGTCCCAGTTCTCACATTAGCCTTGCTCTTTCTCTCACAGGTTACATCCAAGCCTGCAGAGGACTGATGATCTCCGCTGTCTGCCTGGGCTTCTTCGGTGCCGTTTTTGGACTGGTTGGGATGAAATGTACAAAAGTCGGAGGCTCTGATCAGACTAAAGCAAAAATAGCTTGTTTAGCTGGACTGATTTTCATACTCTCTGGTAAATATACTTTATTTCTATCAGTTTGCATATTTGAAGTCATACCGGAGCCACTTCTTTTCCTCAGAAACCCGTGCACAGTCCTCCATGACTTCGTTGACTTCAGGGTCAGGCCCAAAGCTCTGCTGCCAGCTCCACTGAATGGTTTGTCTTATGCTTTTCAGGGTTGTGCTCTATGACTAGTTGTTCCCTGTATGCAAACAGGATTACGTCTGAGTTCTTTGACCCTTCTTTTGTTGCACAAAAGTAAGTACTTTCCTATACCCATAAATCTTTCAAACCAGTAGACCTTGTGTTTCCTACTGAGCACCAGAGCCTGTTTAGATAGAGAGCATTTGCTTCTTCCCTTGGGCAGAGGAGCAGAGTGGGCTGCAGTTTTAGTTAATGACAATTTCCAGCTGGAGTAACCAGGTGCTGAAATGCAGTGAACAAACACTTTGCTGTCCAGTGATTGCTCTGCAACCCGTGTGCCCGGCTCTGCTGCGGGCTGGCAGGGCAGCCAGGGTTAATTGGGAGTGAAGCCTGCCTGGATGCCAGAGGTGCAGCAAAAGGATTGCACAAGACAGAGGGGCTCATTAGGTGCATCATTTGATAGAGAAGGGAGAAAAGTATTTCCTTGAGCCTTTGGTAGAAGGTGGTTTCCATGAAGGTGTCGAGCACTGTGCAATCTTGATTCCTCTTGAGGTTTCTGCGGGCTCGGTGGAATTTTGCTGACAGATTTTCAAATCCAGGTGACTGAAATTTGGATCATAAACCTTATCAGAACCCACCCTCTTATAAGCACTAACGTAAATGCTTTGCCCATACTTGCAATTAAATTTAAGGGAGTGAGTATTTATAGGATTTTAGGATCCATACCAGAAATAATGAGCATCTCTAAAGACTCCCTTTAAAGCTGTGCAAATTCTCAGGACCTGCAAAAGAAGCAATCCACAAACCAGTGCTTGGATTTTGGATTGACATCTTAACTAACAAGTCTGAAAATGTTGGCTGTAAATTATAGCCTCATAGGCTTTCCTGTTTTGCCTTCACACATGATCGAAACTCTTCTTTAAAGGCAAGGATTTTAAAGTTTTCTTGGCCGTGATTCCAGTATATGTCAAACACTGGGTATACATTTCCCTGAAACCCAAGTAAGGGATTAGTAAGGAACCCTGAGCCTTTATGTTTCTCTTTGATAGAAAGAAAATAGTCTGAATAAATAAAGAAAGAAAATAGTCTGAATAAATAACACTAAAGGGATCTACATTTGCAGTAGGGTTGACACTGCTTTTCCTGTGCTGAAAACAAGTTTGTGTTAGTTTTCTCCATAATTCCCCTATAGTTCCTGTTGATTTGATACAGTGAAGACAAGATCGAAAGGCCACCAAAAGAAAGAAGGATGTGAGGTTCTGTGAAGAAAATGGAGCCTGGGTATATAGAGAGAAGTTAATTATTCATCAGGCTTACTGTTCTTAGTGAAAAATACCACGCTTGTTGCCAGAAAGTCCTTTTCCTATACAGTATTCCTACACGTTTGCTGCAAAAGAGCAGGCAGACCTCATGGTGGAATTTTACTGTGAAGGAATTCAGTTTAAATATTGAAATAATGGCAGTAAAACATCCTCTCCAGAAACTACCTTTTTTTCTGGACAACCAGCATAGCTCAGCTGTGGGCAGACATAATCATGACTGCAAAGATAAAGGCAGAGAGGAAATCCAGAAGTTTTAATTTGAGTTGTGCACGATGGCTGTAGCTCATGCCGTGACCTTGCATCAGACTGAGCTAATGATGGCATTCAGCTCCTTCCTCTCTCAACCAATGTAAAATTTCTTTATTGTTGCCATCTGTGAACCCTTACTTTTTACGCATTGCAGGAGCATTTAATATGTTTTGCTGGTATATTGTGGGAATTTGGTATTGTCTCAGAGGGTTTCAGCCTTTTGCCTTTTACTGCACATTTCTCTCCTGAAGTTATTCTGGCAGTGTCAAAGACAAGTTGAAATACTTTTAGTGGGAAACAAATGACACAAGATGTTCGGCATCTTGTGTCAGCCACCAGGATTTCCCTCCAGCCTTCTTTACTACTTTTAAAAAATTATAAAAACCCTAACTCTTACAGTCTTTATCATTTCTGTCCCTTGCCACAGTTTGAACTCATATAATCATGAGCGTTGATATTGATAAATGATGTTGTTTATCCAAATTATCTGACTAATTGCATATCAACATAGAGATGTTGATATGCAATTGAAAAGCTTGAGTTTTCTTCATAAGTACGAGTATAAATCAGAAAGGTTGTTTTATCTGTTTGAAGATGTAGAGGAAAGACCAATCAGGACAGCTCTGCTACTCATTACCCTGGAGGTGTGACAGTCACCTGAGAAGGGCCATACACACAATCTGTTTAACCATGGTATAGTAACAAATGTTGCTTCAAAAGGTCAAACAGTCCTAACTACAAAGGCCAAACCCCATGTCTTCTGTCCCAACTAGTAGGCAATGCTCAGGTACCCCTCTTCTACCCAATTCTGTCAAATATAGTCTTGATTTCTCTCCTGTACAACTGAAGAGCTTCAGGAAGGGAAGATGGTGCTTGGTCTCCCTAAATCCCTCAGCCTCTGGCCAACCATTTAGTGTTGTTAGATAAAAATACGGAAACTTGTGTTTCCCACTTTCTAGGCAAATGGTCTTGGCAAATAAGTTGTTACTGCAACAGCCTTCCTGGATCTTAGTCCAGCTCTGTTCTCCAGCACCATGGTGATCTGCATTGACTTCTGTGGGGAGCCTAATCCTGGTCCATGTACCTTAGGTGTGGTCTGGCAGTCCTGTAGGGATGGAGGGATCCCCAGGATGGGGCTTACCTCACATCTGAGCTCGTCTCTTTGATCTGCCTTTACAGGTCAATAAAAGATGTGCCTTCAAGGTGTTTTAGAACATGCACTTTGTGTGTATTTCTTGCATGTTGACTATAATGGGATCTTAGGTGATGAGCTCTGATGTAGATCTCTGCTTCTAGTCAGAGAACCCCCTGTCCTTGGACAGACAGAAATCTCCTTGAGTCATGTGAAAATCATAGCAAGGTGGTTGGAAATGTGATCGTAAGTAGAATTGAAATTGTACAGATTTGGCAGATTTTGAAGTGAAACGGGACTGGGTCCAGGGTTTTCCAGGGTTAAGGAAGCTGTGGTTCCCAGCAGTTAAAGTTTGGGGTTGGGTCCATAAGCCCCACACTGGTGTTGAGGAAGGGTTCTGAGGCAGAGTCAGTTTATTTCAGCTTGAGCTTGGTGTCTCTAGAGAGCAGGCCCAAACAAAGAAATCCCTGGGCCTTTATCCCCTCACAGTCTGTGCACCTGATCCCCACGTGCTCTTCACAAATCTTGCATGTGCCTCTTGGTCCAGTGATCATTTATGGTCTGGGGTCTTCTAACACCTCACTGGGTTCTTTCTCCATGTCCATGTGGCCAGGTCATTAATTGTTCTCATCTTCCAGCTTGGGCCAGCCTTGGGGCCCTCCAGGGTCTTAGCCTGGTTATCTTCAGATAAGGGTTTTCTCTGTTTATTCCCCTGCGTGGCCTTTCCTGCTAACAAACACAGTTCATTTAAAGTTCACTACACTAAATTTTGAGCAGGGCACACTTCATGCTGAGCTGTAAGAAAATTACAATTAAACTTATGCCTACACAATTAATTTCTAATATTCTATAAGTAAGATTAATTTAATCCCCAATAGCTGGGCATGGAGAATATTTAGGGGAATCAAATCCTTTTTTTGGCAACGGATAATAAATAAAAACTCTTCTTCAATGATGTGACAGAAAAGGAAAAAGGAGCCTAGAAGTTGGAGCACTAGTGAGGCCATGAAGAGTAAGGTGCAAGTCCCATGGAGTGTTCTACCTTTGAGCTCCAGTGTTTCTATTGCTTTTTGGCACTAAGCCCCTGGGTCACAAATTGCTCAAGCCTGAGTGTCCATAGCATCTAGCAAAGTTATCCTTAGTGTAGCTTTTTGTGCCTGTGTGACTATTTTTTTTTTCCAAAGTCTGTGCTTTACCTCTGGTTAGGCTCTCAAGAAAACATGGAAAAGTGATTTTTTAGCTCCTCAGCGAGTGCTCACCCTCTTGTGCCTGCTATAGAAATCGCTATGTTATTTTTGGGGTGTCTGGGCTCCCAGGCAATTTTTGAGTGTTTCTGCAGTGCCATTTTGTAAAGATACAAGTTTTTCAGAACAGCTGACAGGTATTTTCAGTTAGATATTATGGTAATGTGGAATTGGGGCCTGTGCATGAACATGGAAATGTTCAGAACTAGCTGAAAAGTGCAACTACACAGTGTTGCAGTTGCACAGGCAGGCTGTCAAGCAGAGGCTTTTATTTGGCTGCCTCACCACAGCTGACAACAAATCAATTAAGTAGCATGTGCTCCAACAGCATGGACACCTGGTAGATAACAGTGGCTGGATGGGGGACAGGGGCCTGTGTTTTCCATGCAGGATCCCACAATTCCGGACGAGATAAGGGTCTCCTTACAGGGAAACTTCAGCAGAGAAGGAGCAAGAGACACACAGTGTGTTCTAAAGGTGAGGAATAGGAGACTTTGGAGACTGTTGGGCTGCAGCCCAATGCAGGTTATCCTAAAAGTGCTTTAAGAGTGGTACTCAGGCAAGGAGCTGGGGAATGGAGCGGACAAGGGTCAGCCATGGCTTGCTGCTCGTCTTGAAGCTTCAGCACGGAGGGGAAAGAAAAGAATCTCATCCCAATCCCCTTCTTTTCCTTCATTTACTACTGTTGCTTTAGAAACGTGGACTTAGCTTTGTGGGATAATGCTCCCAAAAGGCCACCATCGCCTCTCAGAGACAAACAGAGCAGTTCCTGGCAGCAAACAGTTTGTGGCTGGCCCACGCAGCAGAGGGGACCATTGCTGGTTACAGGGAGCTCGGCCCACGGACGTGTGGGGGAGCAGTTTCTTCCAGATAGAATCCAGCCACAGCGACTAGAGAAGGAGAAGGGTGCTGGAACATGCAACCTGTGTGTGCATGTGCTTGTACCAGACACACCTGTGTACGTATAACCATATGTTGCACATAGGTGCATGTATATTGCATATGCATATTATGCACATTTACAACCCCCTCATGTTTCAAGCAGGCTGGTGTGTGGATAACGAGGGAGGGAGTCAGACAGATCCTGAGAGGGAAACTTAAGGAGAGTTGTAGGCAGAATTTGTAGTCTGGCTCAGCAAAAGCCCCAGTCCAGTTTGGTTTGGGAGCCAACAGGAACAAAACTGAAACGGAGGAGCTGGTGCTGTAAACAGGCCAAAGAATGATGTAACCCCACAGCAAAGCAATCCAGGAGGAGAGGTGCAAAGGCCAGGCCTTTCCCTAACTCCTAACCCCAACCCTGGCTGTGCAGTGAGAGAAGCATTGCCCAAGTGTACTGCAGGGACAGAGTCTTCCTCCAGTCAGAGGGAAATAATGAAAAGAACATGGGTGAATGGCAGAGCTGCCAATTTTGTGGTGGATAATGTACGTGTTCAAGAAAAATAAAATATTTCGTTATTGTATTCTGGAAATAACCCTATTAAATGCATGCTCTCTTCTGTTAAACGCATTTATTGACTTCTTGTAGGTATGAATTAGGAGCAGCTTTGTTCATTGGATGGGCTGGAGCTTCACTCTGCATAATTGGTGGCATTATATTCTGCTTCTCAATAGCTGAAAACAGTAATTCTGCAAGGTAAAACATAAGTTGTACTTACTGAAAGAAATCAATACTTATGCATTTGTGCCTGCTATGCGTATGCAGTTTCATTCATTCCAAAACACATTGTAATGAGATTCAGAAAAAGATTGTGCAGAAAAAAGAAAATACGGGGATTTAAGCATAATGCTCTGTCCATCATTAATGTAATTAAGAAAAGCTATTGACTCAGAACAAATACTTGGGAGGTATGTATATATGTCATAAATTTACTACAGCTGGAAAACAGTGCATTCACTGATGTAGGAAAAGTGGTCAGGTCACTTTACAGGGGTGAATAAACAAGTTTCTTTGATCTCAAATCATCGTATCAAAAGTGGGCAATGGCAGCAGAGGGACCTACAGCAGCTGAAGAGGAGTGATAACGAAGAGGAACAGCTGTAGGGAGTAACTATTCACCTAGGATCTGCTACAACTTTAATTCTTTCATGATTGGGCCCTAAATTACTCAGCTGTGAACATGGGATATGTGTTACTGAAAAGTGCATTGCAAAGACAAATGGCTGGAGTGGCCATGTCAAACTAGAATGGGACCACACAGAGCAGGAATGTGCCCCCTCCCCTGAAATTTATAGGTACATTCCCATACATTTCCTCCAGCTTTTATTACTGTAATGCCTGGATGCAGAGATGTCACCTGTCTGTGGGATGAGCTGTAAATGGTTGTTTTTTTCTCTTCAGGAGGGGCTATGCCTATAATGGAGCCACATCTGTGATGTCTTCTCGTACAAAGGTCCACAACAGTGTCCCTGACAAAACCCCACCCAAGCACTTTGACAAGAACGCTTATGTTTAGTTGCACTCTTGGAAGACTCAAAGCGTTTGAAACATGATTTTGTACGTTTCATTCAGAGTGATTCCCCCCACCCCAACCCCAATGTACTTACCACTAAGACAATGACTTTTAAAAATATTAACTTGCAGCTTTTTACATATTGATGTAAATTTTATTATATAATATTTTAAGATTGATGTTGGTCTTGTAAAGTTTATACCTGGAAATCACGAGCTGATGTTGCATTCTTGAAAAAAAATAAATGAGGTATTTACTAATTCAGTTTGTCATGTCAGCTGCTTATGGGAATGGCATAACACACATCATATTGGCATATTGCAGGAATTTCTGACATGGGTTCAGTGCTGGACAGAACAGTCAATTGGAATAAGAAGAATAAGAATAAGAAGAGGAATAAGAAGAGACTGGGTGAAAATAAGTACGGGATTTGGGGAAGCAGGAGCAAGTACTGATCGTAGTCGGAGCCAATTGTTAACAAAACCAAAGCTGTCACGAGGGAGGGTCTTGCATGGCCTCAGCAGAGCGTGTGCTCGAAAGGACAATGACACGCCCTGCTGGTGACAAGGCACCTCCAGGGGTTGTTTTCCTTCCCTCCTGCCGGGCGGGGTGCTGGGACACCTTCGGCTACAAAACATCTCAAAGCCACTCACTTGCAAAAGGGAAGGAAAAACCCCAGGCAATTCCAGCTGGTCGGCTCTGCCAGTGGCATTCCTGAAGGGCTGACCAAATGAAAGCAGGCAATACTGAACAGCACAATTTTAGATAATCCAGATTGAACTGCAACAGTTCAAAAATTCATATAGTATTTTTTCTTTGTCTGTCCATACAAATGTGATGACTTTTGAGGGAGTATTTGTACAAGTCTATAAATGAGAACAGATTACAAATAACCACAAAATTCTTTCTAGGCTGAGTCCCTAAAATCAGACACAAACTCAGGTTCGTCGTGAAGTTCGAACTGATGGATCTTTGAAGTTTCAATAAAAATTGGTTATTTTGGGACAATGGTGTAAATATAAAAAAAGAATAGTCCTATTTAATAATGGCACAGTATAGAAGAAGTTTTGTATCTGGTATTACCTAAATTATATCAGAACTAAAAAGTCACTTGAGGTTCTTTTTGTTTTACATTATTTTTGTACTTCATTGAAGTTGAAACACTATTGTGTTTTTTTAAGAAGGCAACCAATATGGACAAACCAGAAATATCAAGTACTTCTGCAATGGCAGGTCAGTACTTTCCTTACTGTGGCTTGACGTTTTAATTTTTTTCCAATTGTTGTCTTTTTATACTAAAAAGACTCAACTCCAATACAAAAAAACCCCCAACAAACCAACTTCCCTATATAGGAGGCATTTAACGATGATCAGTTTTAGAGCTGAGCCTTTTTTCTTTTCATTTGGTGTTTATTGTAAACCATGGTAGAAACTTAACAGTTTAATACATGGACATATTTTCTTTAAAATGTTGACAATTTTATATAAAGTTCATGATAAAATACAAGAAAATATGCATTAAAAATGTATAAAGTAATACTCTGCAGTATATTCTGTTCATTGGTTAACAGGCTTCAATCTTCAATGTAAACATTAGAGGCAAAATCTTCACCTCAGTGAAATGAAAGAGACTTTCACCACTGAACTCATGAGTGTGCTGGTTTTGGCTGTGGTGGAGTTAATTTTCTTCACCGTGGCTGGTATGGGGCTGTGTCTTGGATTTGTGCTGGACACAGAGCTGATAACAGATTTTTGTTATCAGATAATTGCTTTTGTTATTGCTGACCTGGGCTTGCACAGAGCCTTTTCTTGTTTTCATACCTCCACATTGGCGAGGAAATTGGGGGTGCATGGGAGGTTTGGAGGGGACACAGGTGGGACAGGTGACCCAAACTGACCAAAGGGATATTCCAGAACATATGGCATCATGCTCAGTATATACAATGGGGGGAAAAGGAGGAAGAGGAAGACATTTGGAGTGATGGAGTTTTGTCTTCTCAAGTCCCCATTACATGTGATGGGGCTCTGCTCTTCTGGAGGTGGCTGAACACCTGCCTGCCCGTGGGGAGCAGTGAATTAATTCCTTGTTTTGCATTGCTTGTGTGTGTGGCTTTTGCTTTCCTTCTTGAACTGCCTTGATCTCAACCCACAAGTTTTCTCGCTTTTACTCTTTCAAGTCTCTCCCCAGTTCCACTGGTGAGGGAGTGAGTGAGCGGCTGCGTGGGGTTTGGCTGGGGTTAAACCACCACAAAGAGAAAGAAGAATTACTTTGTTTCCAAACAGACATGGCCAGTAATTCATATTTCAACATTCTTTTTCAGAGTCAGACTGAAAGACACAAGAGCTCTGTAAACAGTATTCCTTGTTATTACAGGAACAATGAGAGAAATTACTGGGAAACACTTGATGTTTTCACCTGCATTTTGAAACCCAGCAGAACGAAAAGCAGGATGTCCCACCAGGAATGGAACAATTATATATCTGAAGAATCACTCCAGTCTGTTACAGTGACTAAGCTGCTTTTTAACGTGCTTGTATTATCAGCTTCATGAAGGCCTGCTAAAACAAAGAGACAAAAAAATTAATAGTTATTAATACTCTTTTGGGGATATTTTTACTTTGTATTTGTCTATGAGATAAAATGACATGCTATGTGAGCAAACACCTGTGGACTTCAGGAGGTCCCAAATTTCAACCAGTGAGGAAATTATAAGTGTTGATAATATGTAGATGGTTTCTCTCACAGAATATAAAGCACAGAACAAGCAGTCAGGCTCAACATTACTTTCCCGTCAAAAATAACCAGAAGTATCTTTATGTGACTGACGCAGCTTTAACCTTTACATACATTGAAATGTTAGGGTTAGAAACTACTATGTAAATTATATGTAAGATTGAGGCTTTTACTTTAACACTAGTTCAAATATTTATCTCAGCCTGGTAGGTCAGTTAGATATCTTGAACAAACTTGAAATGTTGTTATTATTCTCAAGACCAAGCAAGTTCCCTTTTCCCTTGAATTTGGGAAGAGAAAAATATCCTGGATGATTAATTTTTAAGATGAGGTTGAAGTCTGATAATATTGTGTTTTAAAATCTCAAATTTAAGTTGGCATCTCTGTATATTTATGTGTGTGTGGTTTACATATCATTAAGTATCATAAAAATACGATATTTATATGTCAAAAAACCAAACACAGAGTTTTTCTTACTTGTTCTTTTCTTACAAAATACCATCTATTGAATTGCAATGTGTAATACACTGTACTTAATCCTCCTCTAGGTGGGTCAGTCACTTATGAATATGTTACCTTCCTCCTTTGGTGTACTTTTCTTGGGAAGACCCCATGCATGTACCACAGACGCAGGATTGGGCTCATTTTTCGGAACTGTCAACGCCTTCTGACCTCTATCATCTTTCATCAATAAAATGTCTTCCTCTACTGATGAAATATCCCAATCATCTTCATCAGCTTCTGTGAGCTAACAGGGACAAGAAAAAAGGCATTTTTCCTCTGTCTGTTCAAGCTGTGCTGAGATCTTTCCTAAACTCAACAACGTGAAACCGCTAAAGAAAAATGTACTGGCACATGTCCTTTATGACATCTATCACCACAGTTTTAAAATCCACATTAATTCAACTACCTAAATGATATTAATTCACTGTTATCGTTCCAAAACTAAAAGTAGTTTGGTTTTTTCCCTAAAGTCAGGAACTGCAAACATTAAAAGTTCTGCCAGTTCTGTATCTGGCACAAACCTCTGTTTTCAGGTATTACACACCAGCCTTAAAAAAGGATTATCTTTTCAGGGATATTCCAGTGAGATGAAAGTCCTTTAAGCATTAGAATGTATATTACTTACATGAAAATAAAGATATGATATGCAAGGTGGCAGTTTACTACAAGCATTCTGTAGTCAAACTAGGAAAAAATATTGCAGTAAAGGCCTTTTCAATTTAAAACTAATTTATTTAAATAGAAAATTAAATAAGGAAAATTTTAAAAACCACATGGTGCTCGAACTTTAAATATACATTCCCCTCAAGACTCAGTGTCAGCATGTACAAACATATTTTAATTAAGTGGTGGATTTGTATATTAAGTTCACAAAATGAGAGTCAATTCAAACAGATGAACCTGAAGGCAATGAGTCCATGGTCCTTCTTACCTCATCTGCCTGAGAACTAAGTATCTTCATTCAGCTTTAGAAAGAAGAGCTACAGCATTTCCCTATTTGTCAATCAGTTGTGGTTCTATGGATTTGAGCTATTTTTAGAGAGCTTAACTGTGGAAAGTGAACGATGATTTCTCACAAAGCTAAAACCTTATTTCACTGGAATCTCCCAGTATTACAGTAAGGATCTAGATGGTGCTTCCATTGCACAGAAGGAAGGTTCAGATGCTATTAGAAAACAATGTAAGGTATGTACATGCTAGAGAAAAATCAACAAATATGAACGTGTCCTATGTCTCGAAAGAAGGGAAGAGACTGCAGTAATGCTTTGTCTTGCAACACAATTCCATTTTAACACTGCCAACTGTTTTTCAAAAACTGACAGATCTGCTCAGTGTGCTGTATTATTAACATACCAGGATTCATTATTGTGCTGTTTCAAATTATCTGCATTTGGAGGGTGTGGTAATGGGAAAGTCAGTCACATATATTGAGAAATGCTGGAGGAAGAGTTTCCTCGAACATTTACAAAATCCCAAATGATTGTTAAAGTAAAAATAAGATAAAAATGTCAACTTCAAACAAAATTCAGTTTTGATCAAGTGTAAATACACAGCACCAGTCAAAAGTGCTAAATAGTTTTATTAACTCAAAGACTTATAAAAGATGTCTACATTTAAGCATATAAATATGGGCATAGATATATGCATATAATTACCAAAGCATACAAAATGGTGTGTTCTTCTGTGAAGATTCCAGAAACAAAGTAGCAATGCCTGTCCTGGTTTCATGAACTCATCATGTCCATACAGGATACACCAAGGACACAATGTATTCTAAATGAATAATAGCAACAATATTTTTCATAAAATGATGGAAAGGTTTGGGTTGGAAGGGACCTCAAAAGATCATCCAGTTGAACTCCCCCACCATGGGCAGGGACACCTTCCACTAGTAAAGGTTATTCAAAGCCCCCTCCAACCTGGCCTTGAACGCTTCCAGGGATGGGGCAGTTTCTTTGGGTAACTTGTTCCAGTGCCTCACCACCCTCACAGTAAAGAATTTCTTCCTAATATCTAATCTAAACCTAGTGTCTTTTCATTATAGTCTAATTTTCTGTCCAGGAGGATCTTTCCAGGTGCAGAAGTGAGACGAACAGGTCGGTAGTTCCCAGGGTCCCCTTTCTTACTTTTTAAAAAAATTGGTTAATTTTCCTTTTTTCAGTCAGAGACTACACCCAACTGCGATGACTTTTCAATTATCATGGAAAAGTGGCTTGGTGACTACATCAATGAATTTCCTTAGGACCCTGGGAAGCATCTCACTGGGTCCCATGGACTTATGTAAGTTCAGGCTTCTCTGGGGGTCTCAAACCCGACCTTCTACCACAATAGGAGGAATTTCATTCCCCCAATACTTACGCTAAGGTTCAGGGGTTTGAAAGATGTGGGAAGGGAGATTATCAGTGAAAACCAGGGCATTTTTAAAACATAGATTTTAAGGTGTATTTTGCTACAGGTCTTTGCTCTTGAAGTCCAAATTCCTGAACACAATGGCCCACCATCTAAAGATCTTTACAAAATCCAGCCAGTTTAACTGTGAACATTTTACAGTCCTGTAAAATATGACACTACAAAGAATTTGGAAGTAACACTGGATAGAAAATCGCACTGTAATAGTCATGTCTGAGTTGATAATTTTGAATCTGGTGTGATTTGCAGCTCCCACACAGTCAATGGACAACTTACCTGTCATCAATGGCAATTACAAGGACACAGGCTAAATGTGATTATGCTACCCTCACTGCCAAAGTTAATTAAGACAATCCCCCTTTTCTGGAAACTGAAATAGAAGTGTCGCTGTTTCCGGGGGGAATGATGAATTTTAGATCTAACTCACAGTCAGGAGGCCCTAAGGTATCAGTTTTATTATGGATAACAGGATTCTCAGTAATTATTAATTGCTAATTAACTGCTCAGTAATTGCTAATTTAGTAAAAAAATATTGTATTGAACGCTAGAACTAGTACCTGTCTGTCTACTTCAATCTAGTAACAACTACTCAAAGTGAGATAAAATCACTATCTGCTGTTGACTTCTCACTTGGAGTAACTTTTGTTCCTTTTAAAAATTGTTCAGGCAAAGACCCCAAATGGCAGCAAATGGTTTACCAATTATGGAACTCTAAACTGAGGAGGAGACGGGGACCTTAGGAGCCTGAGGGGTGAAGAATACGTTGTGTTAGTATTCTGTTGGTGAACACAGGCCATACTCAGTGGACAGCAACGGATTTGATGTAGTCTGAAAGCAGTATGTGATTGCGGATTGATGCAAAACAAAGACCAACGGAATTTGTTCTCTCATTAAAATATATTTAAGAGATCCATATTAGATACAGCTCTAGAAATAACGTTTTTAAATATTAGATAGGAGAATTCCTTTTTTCCTCCATCAAAACAAGACACTAGGAAAACAAGTCAAGAAGGGCTCTCTATGCTGCTAGAATAGAAGATAAGAATGCTACTGATTGTGCCCAATCTCTGAGCTGTAGAGATCCAAAACAATCAAGGTATCAGCTAAATAACCAGTATGGATGAAGTCACTTGCCACTGGTCACTTGCTAGCACTTTTCTGTACACCAGTGCAGATGTGCCCAAAAAGACTACTTAGCTGTAATTCCAAAACTGTCTCGGAGAATTAAGTTCTTTGCTGCATCAAGATGATTTCAGCATGAAAAAAAAAGTAACATACATATAGTTCAATTAGTTAATGTAATAATGCTGCATACTAAAGTGATACCTTCAGTTCTTTCACATCTTCTTTCTTAGTAAATGCCTGTGCAACATTAATTCCTCCAGCTGGTTTGTTCTTACTTCCATGGTTAGAAAGACTCTCTCCAACTTGTTTGGTCAGTTTTTGAATAAATGTTCCTAAAATTCAGAAAAAAATTAAACTGACAGTTGTGAATTGACATTCACAAGGAGGGACTCTATTGTAAACGCTCTAAAAATCTTCCCCAAAGTAAAAATAAGTAAAAGAAGTCTCTCTGAGATAAAGATTGTCTCTTTTCCTGCGTTTATATAGAAGAGCATGACACACATCTCTAAGTAATACATTAATAGAAACACATTAGCAAAAACATGAAGTATACATCTATATATACATATACACTCAAAACTAGGTAGTCTGCCTTCATTATGTTTTCTAACACAGAAATATTACCATGAAATGCAAAATCATGCACAGTTGTTACAACATCCATATACAAATGCAGTAAAAAACCTTTAGACGTTTTGGCAGGTGTTCCAGTTTCTTCAGTTTCCTTTCCCTCCATCCCATCCACATGGCTTTTGCCAGAAAGCTTTTGAAAAGCATGGACAATGCTACTTGATGGTTTTGACTGCTTTTGCAATATCTCTGGTGTTTTATAAGGCTGTTTAACATCATCTTCATCGGCTTCTTCCTCTGAACTGAATGGTGGTGTTCTAAGCAAAACCACATACAACGTGAGAACTTACTGGGTGTCAATGAGTGCACCACTGCATACATGTTTAACCTTTTTTGTATTTTCTTTTCTAATAATGTGCATTTTTCTTAGTGAAAAAAACCAGAATCTCCCCTAAATTCTAACTATCCCAAAAAAAAAAAAAATTAAAAGAAATCAGACTGCTAATTAAACTCAGAAAGTTATCCCAAAATGATGTCTTATACACACGACTCATTCTGTTTATGCAACCATCTTTACAAAACAAGAGACCAATATAAAACAAGTCTTGCCAGGGAAACACAGACAGGCTTTCATGGATCAGCAGGTAAAGCAAATTTTAGGGTCAAGGAATCTGCGCCACAGAAAGTCTGTTGTGATATCAGTTAGATGAAAATAATGTGGGAATTTTTCTGTGCAGGCAGTTGCAAAGCAATGTACCTGATGTGAATGGAGCATGGAATATTGTATTTAATTTTGGTAGCAGTATGAAAATATCAATAAACTGAAAAACTTAGGTCACCAAAGTCTCTAAATGCTTTTAACTCAGTCAGAAAAAGCATCTAAGAAAGAAACTAAAAGAAAGTTATTATTGATCTTATTGAATATCTTTCCCTGGATCACAACAAAGAATACATATGCTGAAAGAAAAACATGCTGTCTTTCAGGGATTATAATAACACACTCAAATGGAGTAATACTGTAAACCAAAACATGAAATATGCAGCCCAGAGGGTGTCTATGATTTTAGCTTAATAATAGTTCTGTGTGGCAAACATGTCACCAAAAGCGTCTTCTTCAAAAAAGACAAGGAAACAAAACATACGTGCTGCTAGGTGTCTTCCTGGAAACTCCGCTTCCAAGAACCTTCCTGGATCTAAAAATAATGAGACAAGTTATTTCAAGACTGACAATCAACTAAGCAAGCATAAAGTTTATATAAAAGTTATGTGAATTCTTTCCTCAGTTCTTACAGTTGAGCAAATTTTCACATCAGCTGCAAAAACCCGAACCCATAGGACTGTTATCTGAGGTATGAACGTTTTCAGAATGGCATCTCTTACTTTGGTGTAGATATATACTCAGGGATGATTGTTCTTTGTCCGTGTGGGCGGAGAGCTGATGGAGGCCGTCTTCCTGGCCTCCGTGGTCTGGCAAATAAGGGTTGACCGAGCTTGGGTTTTTCTACAAGAAAAGTTATCTATGTCATTCTTGCAAACAATGTTTGGTATCTTCCATATTTCATTTCTACAGTTAAAAGATGTCTCTGCTGCAGACTATAGTTTTACAAGAAAAGAAGAAAAAAAAGTATTTTTTTTCTTCTAAGCCGTTCAGAGTTACTATGCGTTAGGTTAAAAAGTGTAGCAATTTGGCAGAAAATAAACCCCCTCACTTTCCAGCTGGTCCTCAGAGATCAGACACCTTTCAGAATTGAATCCTTGGCTATGCGAAGTCTTTTGACCCAGGAAACTAAGCTTGTGATTGCAATTGTATTGTTAGTGCTATAAACACCTACCCTGCAGTTAATATTTATATACATACATACATACATATATACATACATATATATATATAATGTGTGTATATATATGTATGTATAATGTGTGTGTGCATATATATATATATATATATATTTCTGGCAATCCAAAAGAACTATGTATGTTGCATTTAATAGGCTGGCTTTTTAGAATGTGGCCAGACCTATGGTTAACAGACTGTTCATGCACCTGGTGTGGGGCCTGTAGTTCGGCTTTTGTAACACAATTATGACACAATGACACAATACCAGGCGGAGAAGACCCCACGGAGGTTATGTGTGCAACAGAAAATGGGAAGAATGGGTTAATAACCTTAGGCTTAGACATTCCTACATCCAAGTGTCAAGGGCCCAAAGGCGCCCTTGGTTAAGCTCGTCAGAGCCTGATGGATTAAAGGAGCCGCTTCTGACACCTTGGAAAAATAGAGCATGGGCAGAATCTCTCTAGTCTAAAAGAATTACAGCAGTTAATGGGAACTTTAGGATATTGGTGCAAACATCCCTGGTTTCTCTATTATTGCCCATCCCTTATACAGTTTGCTCAAAAAGGGAAAATCATGGGCGTGGATTGAGCAACACATGAAGTAGTTCCAACAGCTTGGTTCCACAGGCCCCCAGTGGCCCTATTAGAGCAGAATGGGGTTTTGCTGAGAACACGGCACTTACTACAACTGGTTTCACAGTGGCCCTGATGGACCAGAGAGATTCAGCACCACTGCATTGAAAGAGACAGAACAGAGATATTCCGAGTCGGAAAAGGGACTTTAATCATTAGACCAAGCAGTTAAACAAGTTGAGCCACTAAGGGATAACCTGTCTGGACAAACTCTGATCAAACCTGTATTGTTTTCCCTTTCTAGGAATGATACTGCTAATGATGCCAGCACATCTTCACTGAAGATCAAGTTAACCATCTAAGGACTGCTTATCCTTGTTGTAGGAGGAGCAACTATTGCCATCATGAACCAAATTTGGTTCACACATCAACAAGCTCAACCTGCAGGGTGGAGACCCTCACTTCTATCTATAGAAGATAATCAATATGGTAACTATAGTACATTCTGCACCACACACACTTCTCATTTGTGAAATTTACTGTGGCAGCATACATAAGGGAAGGAGATGAGGGCACTTTGCCCACTGAAATTAGAAAGGTAAACTCAATGCCACTGAATTTGAAAGGGAATTTCAATCCTGGTGGCATCTAACCAATTTTACTTACGACCTCGTTAAGAATACAGTAAGAAGTAAGATGGACGGCATCAGTGGTCAGATCCCCTCTTCAGATGGTCACCCACAGCTACAGGACTTCTCAATAAACTACTTCACCCAGTTGCTGCTATGTTAATCCTGACTCTAATGTGTTTTGCTTTGATCATAGACATGTATGTAAAAATCTGGATAATGATCTGTCAGAAACACATAAGGTCTGGGTGTAATGAAAGGTGTGGGGGAGAGGTATGAGCGATTACAGAGACCCCCCCCAAAATCCATTAAACAGGTGTGATAGGGGCACCAAATTGAAGGTGTGACTGTAGTCACGGGGTGGATAATGTAGGAATGAGGCCCACAGCCATGAGATATATGACGAAGGGACTTCCATGAGATATACCATGAGATGTGTAGCTAAGGGATTATGTGGCCATGATGGCATGCTGAGGGGGTGGTAGGTTATCAGGCGGAGGCTGGATAACCCTTATCACTGCAGTTGGCCAGGGGGAAGAGGGATTGATGCTAAGGTGTCACTGTTGGCAAATCTGTGGTCACAAAATGAGACCAGACTCAGAGTGTAACCCACGCTATTGGCGCACCTGGGAACATGACCAGACTTACAGTGCTGAATTGCCTAAAATTGGAAATTAAGCCCAGCCGTACCCAGCCCTCCAGATCAGGATCAGCTGGAAAGCAAGGGGGTTTATTTGCTGCCAAAGTGCCACTTTGACTCCCAACACAACACCATGTATCTTGCCAATATAGGAGCTAAGATATTTGCAGTTAGACACCATGTCAAGAACCCTTTAAAGAAAACAGTTTAGTTGTCCATAACTATATAGAATATTGATAGAGAAAAGCAGGAAGGCAGCTATACAGAAATGTTGTTAAATAAAACCTTAAATAGCAGTTATAAAATGTAAGACGAAATAAACCCCAAAATCCACTGTAACCTTCAGGAGGAAGCTGAACATAGGAAGCAGGTCTGCTAGAAGATGATTTATTTTCAGCCTGAAAGGTAACTTGACGTTCAAGATGCTCTCGAATTCCGTGAATGGTGGGCTCTTGCTTCTCTTTGTATTCTCTGGCACATTCAATAGCTTGCAAAATTTTATTTAAGCGATCACTTGATATTCCACGAACACCCTAAGGAAATAAATTGTATTGTAAACTCTTTCAGACTTCAGATATAACAAAGCTTGTACAAAACTCACAGAAGTTAGTAACATTGCTCACAAGCGTAGCCATATCCTCCATAGCTGTAATTTGATGGCCATTCTCTTGGGTTAGTGGTTAAGGAATTACACTTATTTAAAACACGGAAATTTAGCTTTAGATTTTATAGCTTGAGAACTGTAGTACAGGAGTGAAAGAGAAAAGAAGAAAAGTGGTACAAAGATTACTCTTCTTTTAAATAATTCAATATCATCTTACTGCTTTAATTCCCAAGGATTCCAGCTTCTCCTCCAAGGCTTGCTCCAAAACAACTCGCAATTCTTTAGTTAAAGAAGGATCAGACTTCAGAGCATTTATTAAATAGTGGTTACTTCTACTTGATCTATGATCACTTTTCTCAGTTTCTGAAATACAAAGGAAAAACGCGTTTAAGAAATATTTTAAAAATCCACAGCACACGAGACAATTAAAAACTACTGAAGCATGCATTCTTTAGAAACAGCATAGACATATATGTGCACTTTTTATCTATATGGAGTTGTGTAATTTTCAAAATCTTGGGCTAGCTTACAAAAGCCAGCTCACTTGGAATCTGTACCTCAGCACCTTGTACTCACCATCACAAGTATCTTTTATTGTTCTTGTTACAGAATCGCTGTAGAGATACATTGCTGAATATTTAGCAACAAAGGTCTTTACTTTCAGCATTGTACTTGAAAACTTCTGATAGAGAAAGACTATCTTCTGATACTTAAGTTCTCTAAAAGTGGTATTTCAAAAGCTGAATTCTACCAGGAATCCAAACAAGAATACTACAAACCTTTTCTCAAGCAAAGCTTCAAGCAACATGATGTTCTCTGATAAAATCATCTACCGAAATTAAATCTTTGCAAAGTTGTAACACTTTCAAAAGTCTTGGTAAAGACAAAACCTTAGTCTGGGGCAGACTGTTTCACAGAAAATACATGATGAATAATAGTCATCTTCAAAAATCTTTCAAGGACAAAGTTCAGTGTTGTGTTTTCTTCTATGCAAGTCTATGACATTCATACATACTTAAAACCAGACAAAGAAGTTTCTATCTCTTTCCCTTGCTTTAAGTGTCAATAATGACTCTTATGTCAATAAAGAACTCTTATGCAAGAAATAAAGAACCATCTAGACAGATTCTTCCATCTAAAATGAAGACTGACATTTAAGTTAGGCCAAAGTATTATAGGGTCATACAGGGGAGTAAAGAAGCAAAACACACCCATTTGGAACTTGTCTATAAAGTGTCTCTGGCAAGACAACATTTTGCTGAATGCCACTTAAAGTAAATGAAGCAATAATCTGTGGAACCATGATGGCTGCTTCTGTCTGGCAGTGGTCAGCAAAGCTGGCAAAGGGTATAAAACATCCCAGGAAAGCATGCTGTAAACTACACTCCCAACTCCCCTGAAATAACAGGTGAATCTTGGGCAGGAGTTTGTCTCTTCCCAGTACACCTTTCAGGGCACCAGTCACCTGCCAGCCAACAGACAAGGACAGGAATGAAGGCATAATTCCATGTTGTGACTCTCAAATATTTTATTTTGAAACAAATGTGCCACTTTTCCTATTTGTAAACAATGACAGCTTATTAGAAAGCAGGTCCATTTACTTTTCATTTTTCTTTAAAGGCAAGACAAGCACCCTAAAGAGGAGACAAAAAAGCCTCAAGATACACAAGTGACATATTAGGCAGTTTTGAGGAACTGGCTTTCCATGGGGTCCTGGAAAGAGCTATAGGTAATGAAAACTGAAAAAGTCCAGCTGCCATAGTATTAGATCTGTCTTGAAGAGGACATAATCAGGCTGAAATCTCATCTGCTTTTGGGAACTGTGTGGACAACTCAGTCCCTGACAGAGACGGGATTAAAACTGATTTGTCTGAAGAACTGAGTCCTAGAAGAGGCACACAATTGGTCTTGAGGAAACATAGAGCTATATGACTATCCCCAATCAGGATGAGATAGCATTGTGCAGTACAAAATCCTCCCAGAAAGCCATACACGAGACATTTTAAAGTGGAAGGCTCCCAGGAGCCTTCTGAAAATCCTGTCTCTCTGCAATGTTAATCCTTATAATAAAATAGATACATTTAAACTCATTTTAAAATTCCTAATTACTACATACTAATAAGGGTAACAAGACTATCCAACATTATCCTAATTAAGGATGATAATAATTCTTTCTAATTAACTCAAGCCAAATCCTCTTTGCCAGAGGAATTATTTAAGGAACTGTTTTCTTATTCATCCCTAAATACTAGATTTAACAACTTTTGAGACAAGGGACCTTACATCTGGTCCACAGTCTCAGCTCCTACATAATCCTAGAAAATAATGTTCTGAGTCACGAATTTTCACACTCTCCCTTACAAATGACTGTCATCAAAACCAAAAAAATCTTGGTCTATCTTTTCAGACTGCATTCTTTCTTTTTCTCTTCTGCACTTCAGGCCATGCCTTAAGGCACAGCAGAAGAAACAAAGACAATCCATCAAGAGAGAAGATGGCAAGCAAGAGAAATAGCAGAAGGAATGGCAAAAATGCAAGCAGTCTTTATTTCAGATTGTTCAGAGTCACTGGATTTTCCCTGGGGAAACCTCCCAAAACACAGATGTATTCGAACAACAATTTTGTTTTCAAAACAGCATCATTCCTTTGAAATTTAAACTCACTGGCTGTAAGGTTCAAGACTGATTTTGATTTTCACACAGAAAGAGATTTTTATGTTATTCAGTTATTTGGTGTTTCACGTAAGGTACTACTAGCTGCCTTCAGGAGAAGAATACCATGCAGGATGAACCAGTGCTTTCTGTTCCGTCAGTGTAAATGTGGCCTTCTCCAAGTTCTCCTTGGATGAGGCACAACAGCTGCCAATGCTGGGCTATGTAACTTTATTCCGAACTGCACAACCCTGGCTGGAGCTGTGGCCACTTATGGGTAGATGCAACTCAGATTACTTGCATTTATGAAAGTTGGCAGCTCCAACCTCCACCACCAACTTCCTTCTACCTGAACTCTTCATCCTCTCATGCAGAGTTTAAAAAGGAAGTGAACACATATTGCAACAGTGTCAGCACCAAAAATTTCCTAGTGATGGGCTTTCCCCCATCAAACATTTTCGCTCTGCTTAGTTCAAATGCCTTTAGACATATGGAATGTGCCTGCTTTAAAGAAATTAGCCAGATTTTCTCAAAAACATTAAACTTGGATAAGGAAATCATAATATTTACAAGCAATAGCAAACAGGAGACTGACACAAACAATGTTCCCACCCAAATCACACAAATATACTGAAATACAATGAAAAATACTGTAGGTATCAAATAATATTTTTTGTTCTCAAGAAACACATGCCAGTATATTTTGAGCTGAATCAATCATTACCTTTTTCCTCTTCTGAAAGCTCCTCTATGGGCTCCAGCATATGCACCAAGGGTGCCTGCTCTAATAATGAGGAAGAACAGGAACACCAGATAAAAAGGACAGAAGAAGGTCAAGGTCCAGAGAGCGAAAGTCAGGAAAAAAACCACCACACTGATGTCAACTTTCTTGATTGCTGGCAACCTGCTTAACAATCACAAACCCACTGCAACATGACTCTTCACTGCCTTGGGGGTACATTTTGTAGAGGAGACTCTATGCAATAGTCACTTCAGGAGTGATTCTGTTGTCCAAACACAGGTGTGTGGTGTCATCCCAGATACACCAAAACTTTAAGCCATCAGCGTAAGGTTGACTGATACATCACACAACTTCTGGAATGGCACCAGGTAGGCCAGGTGGGGCATTTTTAGATATCTACAATGACAGGGCCACCCAGGATTACGTAAATCAATATTGTTGTGCATTTCTCATAGGAAGCAATTTTTAAAGATTTATTTTAAAATGCTGTTTATGTGCAATTTTATACTAGAAGTTTAAAAAAGACAAGTGAAATGGACAAAGTGAACCTCAAAATATATTGAAAAATATATTAACTCACTATTCCAGAGAATTATTAAGTACTGAGTCCATATGTGCAAGACAGAGATTTTATATATCTATACATATATATATGATAATTCACTATGAAACCAATTATAAAAATCTTTTATCACTCCAGTTGGGTAAGATTCAGTACTATCATGTGTTTTAAAGAATTCTTTAAATGTCTCTGCTGAAAACAGCTTCCTAAGAACACTGCATTTATCATTCTACAGGCTGTCAGGTACAATTTGCTTCACAAAAATGAAGTCAGAGTACAGTTTATTTACAACTTTATAAACTTCAGATATAAGACGTGCTTGAAAATGATTATATGCAGACCAATAAATATTCAGGTTTTTAAAATGTTAATATTCACCTTCTACAAATTAATTTATATCAATGAAAACTAGAGCTTGAGTGTCTTCTAGGATTTACAATAAAAACAGACACACAAACTGTACTTTCAGCATTCAACTACAGGCATTATAAGAGAAAACAATTTGTTGGTCTATTTTGGGCCTACATGCATTTGCCCTATCCTTCACAAAAAGCCTCTTGCACTGTAAATGGTTGTTACACTGTATGGGTAGAAGGGGAGGAGGTGATGCTGCAGTGAAGATGCTCTTTGGCACTCCTTGTACACCAGGTACAAACATGGATGCACTGTGACAGCTAATCACAGTGAAACGAGCATTTGGAGCTAATGACACTGCCACATCTCCAATATTCTCCAGGTGAAGGGGATTAAAACTGGTGGTATAAATGCTTGGGTATGGGAGCTGCTCTCTCCATGCTTTCCATGCCTGCGGCGATATTCAGCCTCTCACCTGCTTTTCCTAACCAGTTACGAGACTTAAGATTTGCTCCCACAGAACTTGCACTAAATAAGAAGTTCTAAAAAAATGCTTCTTATACCATCACAAGTTGATAACAAGATGCAAATATCAAGATATCTTAGGAAAACATTTAAAAGCAAAATGCTGAGAGACAAATGGGCTTCTGGCCTTTCAATCTCTAAAGCTGTAAACAGTGGCCAGAGAATTTCTGAGTGCTGGAACACGATCCTCCACACTACTCCTCCTGGCACATTGCTGCCCTTCACCAACTAAGACTCTCCAAAACACTTTTCAGACACCGTTTGGAATCATTCCCAAGTGCCTGAAATGCGTCTGTTTAGAAGGACAGAGCCTGAAGCACAGATGAAATGTTCTGGGAGGATTTATTTTAGCGGCATGGCACCAAGGCCTCTGAGTTTCTTGGCTGGACTTACCAGTCAGTAAGGCAGTTGCTGTGTAGCTGGACTGAACCTATGCTTGTTTTACCTGTACTTTACTCAAAGGCTCTCTGCTTAAAGGGGCCGACTCGTCTCTGCACAAGCCCTTGCCAAGTGACTTAACGTAACAGGAAAAGTCCAGTCCCCAGAACTCAGACCTGAAAATAGTCTGCTGATCTGGCATAAAGGTACATGCTTCTCTTCCTCAGTGTACCAGAAACAGAGGAAATGAAAAACCAGTAATTACTAGGAACATTTGCAAGAGCAGACCAGAAATGCATTACTGTTAGATGCAGTACTGCTGTTCACTGCATGGCAACAGAGGAGATCAAATGCTAAGGCATGAGGGAGTGCAACACTTGAAAACACCAACTTCTCTGACATAAGCAGGCTTTCTCTTTCTCTTCACTGTACATATATTCTAAGAGATATCTATTAAACATCTTGTTGGAATCACATGTGAGAAAAAGCATTACTCTGGTTTATAGACAGGTGTGAGACGACCCCCCTTAGGGAGTCCTCTCCTCATGTTTACCAGAGATGTGCTTCTTCTGGCCATCTGACCAGCCATATTAATTCTAGCCACCATTAAGGCCAGCAGTGGCGTGTCTATCATCCCACATCTTCCAGAGTATCTCTTCTGCCAGCTAGTATGTGTAGAGACATAGATGAGACGTATTAAAGGCACAGGTTATCTTAATTTCTTAGGGGATAATTATACTGCTGAAAAATTATGTGCCTAGCATACTTAAATAATTAAATACCTGTTTTAAAAAATATTTAAAGATAATTTCTGTGCAGGTGGAATAGGAAAATATATTTAATAATAATGAAGGATTCAGGCTGTGTGTATTTCATGATATCATATATTATTTGTCTGTTCTTATCTACTAGTTAAAAAAAACCCCAATATTCTGACAGTACAATTGGAAAAACAGTCTTCTGGCCAATATTTGAAGAAGAAATACCACCTATTTATGTTGAAATATGAATGCTAACAGAAGCATTAAAATTATCTATGGCGTAGTGTCATCTACAGTAAGCAGATTTGCACTTGCAATGTAAAAACCTAGGAAAAAATGTAAATTTTTTTTTTCTAAACTACTGCATTTCTTGAAGGTGTAAGGAATGTAAGCCATGGCTATACTCATTACATACTCCTTTAATTTATACTCAAATTACACATACAAAGAGCTGCCAGACTTAATCTGTGATACCTGTAATTTGGACCATTCTTTTTGAATTAATGCCCTTCATATATGTTTTCTCCTAACTAATCAATAGAAAGCCACACACTGCACATAAGCAGCAGAAATATTAATTTTAAACCAATTTTCCTAAGTATGATTTTTTTGACACTTACCTGAGGCCTCTAAGTTAGGAGCCTAGTCAGCTCAGACTCCTACAGTCATCGAAGAGACACAGGCAACTTCAAAGAGCAATTCAGATCTTAGTTCAGCTGAACCAAACTCTGAAGGTGCCCCTTTTCTCTGTTTACTGTCTAGGAAGAGTAAGGACTTTGACTGAATTTTCTTCAGATGCTTCAGCTATGTCCCTAGTGATAGCTGAGCCTTGGTCCACACCATGTTTGTAGACTGAGACATAGGTTTTAATGGACAATCTAATTGGTAGCTTTGCTTTTTAACTACTCTCTTCAATTCCACCTAATATTATTGACCTAACAAAGATTAAATATTGAACAAGTATCAACATTTCAAGACTAATATAGGAGCCAAAGCCTAATTTTAAGATATTACTTAAAAACTAAATCATAATTAATCTGTTGCCTTTTTGTAAGACTGAAATAATCTTTGAAAGTAAGACCTAAGTTATATCTGCACAAAAACCTACAGATAGCTCAGAAATGGACAGAAGAATGGTCTGCCAGGATGGCATTCAAGGAGCTCTACTAGCTCTCACAAGAAGTCAGGAATATTAATACAAAAACATCAGACTAACATAGTTATTCACCTGCTTTACACCTAAGATAGCTCACATTTGTAGCTTGGGTATCTTTTCATAACACAGATTTAAAATGTGCAGAACGAATATTAGGATGCAAAAGCTTCCAAGAGGCTTTGAAAAGTGTACTTAAGTTCACATTAGAGAGCCTTTTCTAGAATTAATTTAAAAAAAAAAAGAATGAAGGTATTTTATATGCAGGCAATTACAAGATGATCTGTGCTACATAAATTTGTCTACAGAAGTTACCAGGAAGTGCTTTCATTTTCATAAAGGCATGAGATGCAGCCATGATGTCTTAATTCAGTAAGTCAATCCCTTGAGGAGTCCTGAAAACTTCGGGAAAGACACCATAACTTCTGCTAACCTCCAGAAAATTAGGTAAGGCAAGTTTAAAAAAAATCCAGAAGGGAAGAAAGGGGACAGACAGAGAGACCTGCAGAGATAAATAAAATAGTAATCAGCAAAGGAATCTGAAGGAAACACCTTCTTTGAGGTTTCATAATAAACTGATGGTGAATCTTTCGTGTATCAATGGCAGGAACAGCCTTTTCTATCTTGAGAAGTTTCATAAGATGTCACAAACCTCATATTTGAAGCAACAAGAAATCATGAAAGATCTGAATGAGCTGATTTAAATTGTCAGAGTACGAAAAATACTAATGTTCACAAGACTGTCCTGTCCTCAGTACAAATGAAAGCAAATGCACCAAGTAAGTAATGCTTGACAAGCTTGGTGGGTAAGTCCTTAGCAGCAATAATCTTCATAAAACTTATATCTTAAATTCAGGGCAATTGCTAAGCCACATGCTGTGAGACTTCTTAGCCAGAACCAGCACTACTGTTTTGGTGTAATGAGGCTGGCTTAAATGAAAAAGAACTAATTGATTAAAATCCTATTACTAATTCTCTATAGTTGATGTATTATTACTTTTTTCTACACAATATTCATCCATATAGTTTCACTTAAAAAGCTACAAGCAATGAACTACTAAACCTTGCATAGCCTAGAAAGAAATCTCTGTATTATTCAAATAATATTACCATAGAATAATTAGCAATAATATAATCAGTTTTCCTTTTTAAAATAATTCTTGTCATAACAAATATTTTTAAACGAGCACTACATGAGTTTTTCATTCCTCGTCAAGTCATCAAAAGTTTGATGTATACTGCCTCTTCTCCACAGATGCATTTTCAGAACTTTTTGTATTTGTCGAAAAAGAAAAATTATCTACATTTTTTACAAATTCCATTTAGTTTCCCTGTGACAGGTTTAAAAACTAAGAGAAGTAATTAGAAAAACCCAATATTTAATTATAATTCAAATTAATAACTGTTCTTAAACATTTTGCTTGCTCATTTTTCATTACTTTTCTATTACAATGAAAATAAAGAATTAATTGATGGCAGAATATTGGTATGGTAACAATACTCTCCATTCATTTGCATACTGATTAAAAAAACCCCCTGTTTTCACAAAGTACAAAATGAAGTAAATATAGCTCCCCCCCACTCCCCTTCTAAAGGATACCACAATGCCACAAGTTAAAATACCTAAATAATGACCTATATGTAACCACAGAAGAACTCTGGAAGAACTAGGACAGGATAACTGTCTATTTTGATTATTTCTTCTGTATTTTTACTCATTGCCATTTGAAGTCCCATGGAAAATACAGTACTTCAAGACTTCTAAACAAACATCTCCACATGTTTCCCTATACAAATTACAGTAGATAGATGTACCTATCCAGTATAGCCATATATCAGACAAGCATACTTTCCATTAGAAAAAGTTTTTATTTCCTCAATAAATTTCATCTAAGTGTTTAATAATATACATGTTCTAGGAAATATTCTCAAATTATTTTTATTTGTTTTTCATTTATTCTTCTCAGTAGTGCATCCTTATAATTACTTCAGAGAAATTCTCAACTCTGACATACAGCAAAGCAATTCAAATTATGTTCTTTCAATATAACTACTCTTAGAGCTGTGATTTGACAATGAACATATTTGAGAAGAGAGAGTGTTAGATTTGAAAGTACTGGATTTGGACCTATCAAAAAGACTTACCGTGCGTGGTAACTGTTGGACTTGGTTTAGGTTCTTGAATACGCTCGACAGGAGTGTCCACTAAAATAACATAATAATAAAAAAATAATGGAATTGTATTATAGTAAACAGTAACAAATACAGATTCTTAACAATATTTAGCCATATTTATAAATTAGTTGTTTTTTTACATTAATGGGGGAAAAGAAATAAAACGTTTACAAAGTAAAAACCTTTCCTTCACAACGTAGAAGTACACCTCTATATATGCTTAAAATTTTTAACTCTTCCAGAATCAGGAAAAGAAACTACTAACTAAATCATCACTGAACTAGAATGTGATCATCTCTTTGGTCATGAGTGCATGGTGTCTTTGTGTCATAGGGAAGACGTCTTGGCCCAAAGCTCCTTAGTCAAGACCAGCTTGACTGGGGCTTGTGTTCCTCAGAGAGAATCTGCAGCATCCACACTTGACATCAATGAGTGCAAACCCTCATACATCTATAGATCATGTATAGAGCGTTGCCTTGGAGTGAATTAGCACTTCAATCCTACATTCTTCAGGTCAGCTTGGGGCTAGGAGCAAATTTGCCTGTGTGCCATGACCTTTTACTTGTCTGTTCTTCAGTGTGAATGAATATGACCAGCTACAGTTGAAAAGCCCCACGGCCATGCTCTTACTAGGCCTTCCTGAAACTAAACCTTCTCCCTGCTGTTTGACTCAGTTCAAGCCAATGCCTTGTTAATAAAGCAAAATGGTTCCCAAACTGGGATCAGAATTAATTCATCTGTCATCACCTATTGCAATAAACTTACTTCAAGTCACTGCAACTGCAGCATTAACGATATGGGTGTTTGTGGTGCAGGATAACATCCTGAAACACTATTATCAGGTTTAGCTATTTGTAATGGACTTCAGATGTTAAAGCATTGCACAGACAAAAATATCAGAATTCTAACATTCTTCAAACATCTGTGTCTTAACTGACAAGTTAATCAGTTTTGTCTACTCTTACAGTATTTTCCCTTTTGTGAGTTCTGCAGCCTAAGCACAGTCAAGCATGAAAAAAATCGATTAAAATTACACTTCCTAAAGCAAATCCAGAAGTTTTTTACATAATACAAAATAGAGTTGTTCTATTTCACATCTCTTCACTACTCAAGCAATCAACTTGTTACGTTAGAAGTCTTTACAGCTAGAAGACACAATCTTTGTAAATCAGGGCATAGAAACAGGTAGGTATCCTGTGAAAAACAAATACATTTCCTGTACTGATTTTATTTCAGTATTTTGTTAGTCAAGTTGATGTCTATATTTGTTTCAGTCAGGCTGCAGAAATGAGAAACTATGTCTGTTTTTTCTTACAGTTTTTACTCACCATCATGTGTTTTAACACTTGGAGCTGGCTTTTTGGACAATTCTTTTATCTAAAGGAGAAAACACAGATACATGAATAGACACAAATGTAAAGGATCAATATCTAGAATGAACATTTAGCAAAAAATACCTAGTTTCAGTACCATTCCATAACAGAAATTATTGGTTATGATTTCGGGAGAAAAATACTACTTCTATGCCCAATATATATTTTGTTCATGCTTAATGAATGCTTTTGTGTTATCTTAATGTGAACTCATGCTTTGTATATCCTGTTATTACAAGTTATAAAGTGAAATGAGAGCAGACTTATGGGCCACTTCAGCACTTAAGAGTTTCAATACTTTCTTCCTCAGCAATTCATGTCCCATTTTGCAAGCCTAGCTTCCACTTCAGAGTAACACTGGAGTGTTTAATTACACATTGATTTTAAATGCATGAACAGTTCTCCTTTCTGCTTTACAGTTTTGTCTATTTGACACCCCAGGACAAGCACTGAACTGATAGAGTAAGGGAAACACACTGGCTGTAATGTAATCTAAAGAAAACAGAAAACTTGTGAATCCTATATCATTAAAACAATGTTCTGCACTCCAATTCCCCAAAGAGAAAAGAACACAAATCATTCAAACACACAGTCAGTGTCACCTGGAGTTGGCACAAGATATTGGACCCTGATCCTCTTTTATTTATCGGTTTGGTTATAGCCAGTAGTGCCCCTATTCATTGTCCATTAAGTTTGGATTCTGCAGAAGTGTTAGCTATTTCTCAAGCCCTTCTATTTTCCAGGAATTGACAATGTAGATCTGCCCAACTGTATTTCACAAATACCAAACTTGGATCCCTCTGAACCTATTATACATCTGTGGTCATATTGTTATCTTTCCAAAGGTCACTTTATTGAAGGAAATTCATCTGTGATTAAGTCGTCCATTTCTCCAGCTATCAAATTTGTTAAAGTGGAGATGTAAAAGCTATTATTTGTCTTTCCATTCTTTAAGCATTCAAGTATAGGTTTAACATTAATCTCAAGCAAAAGGTGTAAAATCAGATGTTGATTTACAAAGAATGCACCATCTAATAGAGGAATAGGCCACATAATCGTGCCAAAGTCTAAACTCCAGACTACTCAGATCTTCACCCACCAATTACCTCAAAAAATCTATAGTTATGTTTCAACAAAAACTTATTTTAGGCAAAAACAATTCATTTCCAAACATAGAATCACAGACTATCTCAGGCTGGATGGGACATACCAGTCCAATTCCCTGCTCCTCACAGGACTACCTGAAACTTAAACCTAAGAACATTGTCCAGGCATTCCAAGAACTCTGACAGGTTTAGTGCCGTCATCACTTCCCTGGGGAGCCTGTTCCCATGCCCAGCCACCCTTGGGGTGAAGAACCCTTTCCTAATGTCCAATCTGAACCTCCCCTGTTTCATCCTATTTCTTAGTGTCCTATCACTGGTCACCAGAGAGATCAGCACCTCCTCCTCCACTGCCCGCCTTGAGACTGTGATGAGATCACCTCTCAGCCTTCTCTTCTCCAAGCTGAACATGCCAAGTAATAACAGCTGCTCCTCCTAAGTTGCCCTCAAGACCTTTGATCATCTTGTTTGCACTTCTCTGGGTGCACTGAAATAGTCTGGTGCCCTGCTTATACTGAGGCACCCAAAACTGCGCACAGGACTCGAGGTGAGGCCGCACCAGCGCAGAGCAGAGTGGGGCAATCACGTCCCTCAACCAGCTGGAGAAGCTGTGCCTGGTGCACCCCAGGACACTCTCAGGTTGGCTCTCCTGGCTGCCAGGGCACTACTGACTCATATTCAACTTGGTATCATGTCAAACCCCCAGATCTCTTTCTGCAGGACTTCTCTCCAGCCTCTTGTTCCCCAGTTTGTGGGTATAACCAGGGTTACCCCATCCCAGGTGGAGAATCTGGCACTTGGTCTTGTTACATTTCACATGGTAATATTTTAAATAATTATTCTCACAGTAATGAATATGATACTTTATTTTTAGTGTGAGAAGTAATGTATTTTCAGATTTCAAACACTAGATATCGTTATGATTATTTTGTGGCAGATTAAATCCGTTTCATTATCAGAAATTTTTGGTTTATTAAGCCTTTCTTTCCCAAATGTGTTTTAATTCCTGGTTTACATTCCTGTGTCTCTTTTCCAGATCTATTCTTATTTTTCAACGTGATTTCCAAAGTGTAACCAAAACACTCCAGCAATACTATTACAAACTGTGAATATTAAATATGCAATCAGAGATATATCAAATCCTAGTATAGTGTTTCTTTGTGTCCTGTGCTCTCTGAAACAAGAGTGTTCCGCAAGACAGACCTGGATCTTCTGAGCAATAAGCATATCATTCTGATCCTGAAGCCTCTGCTCCAACTCTTCTATCTTCCTCTTGTAAAAGATGTTATTTTTGTCCAGGTCTTCTCTCGCTGATGTTTTAAGTGCCTCAATTTGTGACAGTAGCTAGAAAGCAATCAGAATAAAAGTAACATCATATTAATATTATACCAAGTATTTTAAGGCTATATAGTTTAAAGAAGCAAGTGTCATGCTTAGATACTTTTAACATTTCTCCTTCTGCAAAAACTTGGTATCTTCTGTGATTTCACTGGGACTTGTGTGTATTATAAAACAGTTGTCTGGATCACTTCTTAATTATGCAAGGAAATATAAAGAAAATATAAAGAAAAAGACATACAAACACATTGCTGAGATTGCCTAAAAATAAGATTGCAGGAAAAAGTGTATAAATCTATAAAAATGTTTTAATTATAAATAGTGTCAAATAATGATACTTTAAGGAGGTGATATGTGAATTTGTATAATATACCTAGTATATGAACTCTGAATGTGGAAGAAAGGGAACATTATTTAGGTGCACCATCCCAAAAGTAATACTTACATTACTCCTCCCTTATTCTATTCTTGCACTGTGTGTGGGTGTATCTTTAACTACATCCTTTTTGGGGACTGTTCCATGGTTCCTCCCCAATGTTTTCTTGCCAGAGGAGAAGCATTGGTCAGACCACTATGATCTGCTCAGTTCTTACATGGTCACGCAGATGAAAGGAAAATGAAAGGAAAAGAAGCAAGAGAAACAAAGCAGGAAAGAGATTAAAAAGAAATGCAGACGTAAAAAAAAAATCTGAGGAATAAAGCTTTGTATAGTAAAATATATAAACTGATGCAAAATAAAATGCCATGGTGTTTTTTCCTGGAAAAGCTGAACAGATTCTGCACTAGAAAGCTACAACAGAAAAAGCAATAGAGAAGTGATAGAAAGGAGAAAAAAAAGACTGAGACATATGCCATAGGTCCATGGTAGCAGCAGGTACAGGGTGGATGAAAGCTACATCTTGGCAAGTCATATCTCAACTGTTCAGCCTATCCACGTAACAGGGAAAACACTGTATAATACAGTGGTCACAGAATCAGCTGTAAGCTCTTCAAAAGACAGATACAGTTTCAGTTTCCTGTCAGATTCTGAAATGATACATTCAGTTTCAACCCTGGCCTTAACTGAAACACCAAGATCCTACCATGAAACACTGAGATGATAAATACAGCTAAGAGGACACACTCTTATAAACTCTTGATATCTAGCAGATGTACTAGAGCATATCAAGAACTACTGAAAGGGTAATAAAATAAGAAAAATGTCTCATTTAGGTGTAAGTCGTTTGCTGTGCCACTTACCAGGGACTTTTCTGTCTCATGGTCATGACGGAGGGCTTGTAGTAAAGATGCCCACTTTTTTTCCTGCGTAGAGGAAATCCATGTTAATTCTTGATAACAACACATTTAGTCTGATATATGCAGCTTTATTTCTTGGTAATAACACGACCATTTAGTTCGATATATGCAGCTTTATTTCTCTAAATAAAGCATAAATACCACAAAGATGACAGATTACACGAAATTTGAGTAACCCAGTATTTAATGCCTAGAACAGTTATCAGCATGATTTATACATCTGAGCAATTTCCTTACCAATCACTATAGAAACTGTATTTGCTCTTTGATTTGTATATGCAGTCACTGTGAGTGAGAAATACACAACCATTTTGATACATCTCTGTGTATTAACAAAAAGAGTAGTAAGAACAGGGGGTTTTCCCTCTAAAAAATGTAATTTTGAGCACTCACTAACAACGTATTTTGCGTAATAATGACAAAACCCCAATATTAACATAGGACTTTTAGAAGCCGATTTTCTTTGATGAAATAAAAAACCACATAAAGCAAAACTAAGTCTTGCACATCTTCGAGCAGAAGTGACCAAACTTCTGTATAATACCAGCAGTAAATAAAGAACTTCACATCCCAAAAACCACGGGAAAAAAAAAAGGCACAGGTTGGCAAATCCTGTCAGAAAGTTTCCTAATTTTCTTTTTCATCTTGGGAAATGGAATATTACAATTTTTCAGTAAGTGGCCTCACAGATCAGTAGACATAAATGCTTTATTAGAGACTTCTGGCATTGAATTGCCACCATATTTGGCAAAGATAGATATATTTAATCATAAAGAATAAGACAATATCAATAAATAAATAACAATTACTTCATTTTTAAAGGATAAAGAAAATAAATCCTTGCTTGCCATTATACAGATAGGATTAAATAGCATTAAATCTTTAAAACCAGCTATTTTTGGCATTGAGAAGAATGAAAATTTTACTTATGGATTTCATATCCTACATAGAGATGAACAAAAATAAAAAGAACACAAGTAATCTGTCAGAAGCAATACATTAAGTTACAGTGTTACCTGTTTGTCCAGAAATCTAACCACATCTGGATGATCCTGAGGACGCTGAGGTTTCTCCTCTGTAAATTCATGGCTGTCTTTCAGTGTTCCTAAATTGGATTTTTGTTGTGTATTGGACTTTTGTAATTCTAACAGTTGCTAAGAGGAGGGAGGAGGAATACAAAATTTTCTTTAAACACAATTATGCAGAGATTGCATCAGATACTTCTCCCATTTCTCATAAGTTAAGCATTTACCAAATTTCACATAATTAATAATATCTACATCTAACATAAATATGACCTGTAAAAGCACACAGGACCTAGCAGCTACAAAACGTAAGTTGCTCTGGTAATGCCATGCAGATTTATTTTCTGACCCAGTCACACTTTTATGATTCTCTTGCTAGTGAGCATTTCCAAAGCATGTATTGAAAACACACGAATTCTGTCAGGACTATAATGCAGAGGTTAGTTTCCTCCATGCCACTTATGAGAATATTAACGTAAGGATACCTAACATGCAGAACCACAACAACATCTACTAATCCATAAACAAGCATTCAAAGGCTGAGTAAAGAAAAACTGACACAGTTGTGGAAAGGATCATCCAGTCGTCCAAAACAATCCTTTAAATTAAAAAAAAAAAACAAAACCCAAACATGAAATTATGTTAATAAAATACCAGTACATGAAGATACAGTGATAGCTACCATTCAATCATTATTTTTAGAGTTCTGTAGGAAGACCTTTACAATGACTATATCACATTTCAAATATGTGAAGTTCACTGCCATCTACTGTAAGGGATTCATGCTTTAAAATGTTAGAAAATTTAAATTGCTTACATTTTCTAAAGTTGAATTTCTTGAATATAACTCTTTAAGCTCTTTCATAAACATCTCTTTCACTTTTTCTATTTGATCAGCCAATTTCTCTCTTTCCTCGTCTTTCCATTTATGAAATGATTGTAGAACTGCTTCTTCCTTTGATTTTTGCAGCTCACATTCCTGAAATTTTAAAAAAAACATTATTTGTTATTTTTCCTCACATTCAATACAAATTCAAGCTCCCAAACTGCATGTGGAATGCAGTCACTTTCAATATTTGGGAAATACTGTGACATCAAAAAATATAAAAGCCACCAGTTTTTCCAAGAATTCGAGGGTAGCAAATCATACATCTTATTAGCAAAACAAGTACACTTCAAAAAAGTTTTGGCAGTTCATTATTTTTCACTGAATTAAACACAAATGACCTTACTTGGTCATATCAAAGATCCACTTAGTTCAGCATCCTGTTTCTCACAAAGGCATTAAGTGTATAAGTAAGAAGATTAATATTGGGGTAAGCAAACATGCACGTTCTCCTTCAGTCTCCAAGTTGCCAACTGTTTTCAGCTCAGAGGACTTCTTCAGCCTGATACAGTTCTGTGAACTTCATTAACTGCACAACCTTCACTGAATTTCTCCTCATACACTTTGCAGTCATCCCCTGTGGCTGCATCAGCTTTTAGCAACTACAACATCTTTTGCCAATGAGCTCCACAAGCTGCATGGAGAGCCAAGCACTTTTCTTGTTGTTGTTTGAATCTGGCTCCTGCTAGGTACATTTGATGGATTCTGAGCCCTGAACTGGAGCACAGAGGGAATGGTTCATCGCTATTCACTCTGCATAACTCATGACTTCACAGGTATCAGTGTCTCACCCTCCATCTTCATCAAGCTGTTGTCTCTTTTTCAGACTGACAACTCTCAGCATGCTCAGTCATTCTAAATACTGACTGATCATCTTTGTAGCCTATCTCCATAACTTTTATAGTTCTATCCTATCCTTTTTGAGATGAAGGTGATAGACTCATACACTGTATTTAGGCTGTGGCTTGCACTGCGATTTTTCAGAATAAGTGGTAATATTTGATTTGCTTTGTTAGCTGCTACTAACATTTCCATAGGACTGTGTACTACAAGCTTAAGATCTTGCCCTTCAGTAACAGCACTCAGCTCAGAACCCAATTTGAACTATTTTATTCCATATATATTTACCCCACTTTATCCGTTAGATTACTTCAACCATTCCACTACATGGTGACACATTTTTATATAGTTCTCAAATTGTTTAAAGTTCCGCATTTCACTGCCCAGGACATACCTATTTTTCAGGAAACACATCTTTCCATCACAGCATTCACTCTGAATTTGTTCTCTAACTATAACATGCAATCACTGTACAACTAGGAAGAATGGGATCATCCATATCCTTTCACCTTGAAGGAGCAGAAGGGACCAATAATAGGAAGCATGGCAGTTTATATACAAATTCCCTCCAGTAGTAGTTCTCCTAAAAAAAAAACCCAACATGGGAAAGATCTTCTGTTCTTTCAATCAAAAGACAGTAACATTATGACACCTGAATTGACAGTGGATGCCAGTCATGGCAGACAAACTGCATCTGGTCACACTTCACCACTTCTGTCTTCCCTGACATCCCAGAAAAATAGAGAAGTTTTGAAAGCTTCTTGTTGTGTAACACTGCAGACTGTAGCTTCAGGACATTTCAGGTAGTCCTCTTGCAGTTCGGAGTCTCGGCTAAGACAAGTGACTTCAAAAGAGGCCCCTAAGGCACCAAAAAAAATCTACAATGCACTCTTATGAATACTCCAAGTTCCATCTCATAAACAAAACAATGCTTCAGGGGCAGGAGAAATATGTTATAGATGTACTTCTCAAAAGCTACACACAGAATCAATGAGTAGAATACCTTCCACATGTCCACATAGGGCCAAGGCCCATTATTCTGACAGTGCCTGCACTCCTGAGTGAAACTCAACCAGCTTTTGATTTGGTCATTCAGTACTTTTGAAAATGGAAGCTGAACAGTTCCAAGAAAGGAAGAACAAGAGGACTGACAAAAGAGAAGTCTGAAGCTGAGTTCAGGGAAAGAAACACTCCATGTTTTACAGACGATCAGGGTTTCCTCTGAAAACAAGGAAGAAAATCACCATCAATCACAGAATATCAGGTTGGAGGGATTATCCTCCAGGATATCCTTGTCCAGCTAAATCTTAAAAGTGTTCAAGGTAGGGAAATCCAGCACTTCTCTGGGTTGAGTGAACACAGTTCAAAGTGCTTAATCTTTTGAGATGTTCACATTACTTAGTACATATTACCTTAGCCAACCTGGCCAAATTAGCCTGTTGTTCAGACTCTAACTGGGACTTGGCTAGCTGCAACTGCTCCTTCAGGTTTTCAATCTCATCCTGCAATTTTTCTGTCTTTCCTTTCCTCTTCTGTTCTGTTTGAAAGAAACACAGATTTTAAAAAGGTTTGTTGCAATTTCTGGAACTGTGATACTTACTGCAAATACATTTCTAGTGTTTCAGTAACATCTTCATGAAGTGTGACTTTCTTAGACCATTTCCCCTCCTACTACTATGATTCTCCATATATGTTTTAAATACATATATTCTCTGGACTGCTAACTTATCCTCAAATACTTGTACTATTGACATGTGAAATAGTTTATTAAATATTTACATGAAAAAGTATTCTATAATCTAATTTCAAAGGAATCTAAGCAACACAGCTTCATAAAAAGGACGTATGAAGGACAAAGTGAACCTCATTTATTAAATTCTTTTAGGTTAATTTTATTCTAAATAACTTCTGTAAGGAGTCCACTTTGAATAAAACTAATTGTTTCTGTGAAAAGAATTGGGGGACTATCAAACAAAAAATGCTAAAATATGCAAAAATCACAACAATCTTCAGTTGTGAAACATTTCATCAATTTACCAAGGATTTACTTGCCCATCATCTGGGAATCTGAGCACAATGCAGAATATTACTTCAGAAATAACTGCATGGGGTATTTCCCCTATAGAGCCATTTCAGGCTAATCTTTTTATACAACAATTACTTCAGCTGTTTCTGCAGCATCTTCCACTGTCATTTTTATCAAGCGTAAGGTGCACAAGCGCTTCTTTCCTCTTCCACTACATTCACACTTCCTCAGGTGCTTAATCAGACCCCTTTTACTCTTGCTGCTGTTTTATTTGCCTGACAAGCTACAGTTCAGACCTCATTAGATCCTTCCCACTTTTTCTCCTCCCAAACGCTCCTTTTTTCCTAACTTGTTTCTAATCACTGTTACTTGTCAATGCTTGTTAGTCCTTAGCAATAAATCATAAGCATGCAGCCTAGCAGGAAGGAGAGAATTTAGATATGAATGAGAGAAACTTTGAGAACATTGATTTTCAAACTAAAAGTCTTTCAGTGAAGAGAGAAAAAGTATGCAAGTCAGGTGCAAAGCAACCTTGAGTATCATAGATAGATGAAGTTAGACTGTTCTTAACAGTTTCTCTTTCTCGCTACATTTCACAGTCAGTTTAGTTCAGGAAAGCCTGATCCTATTCGAACTGATTTCAGGTGGGGTGGATTATTTCTGTATTAATAATTCACATATATTTACAAAATTTATTTTCCTTAGTGCAGCTTGTTCATTTTACCCATGCCTCCATAACTTACATGCCTAAAGAGAAATTGTGCTCTGAACTGTGCTACTGGCTAAAGTACTCAACAGAAATGCTAGTTTGAAAAGATGCTGCAAATATGGCACAAAGGTTTTTGTTAACTATTTTCCAGAGACTGAAACACACGTTGCCCAATACAGCCTATCAGTCAGTGGCACTTACATTCACACAAACTGGTATCTGCCACCTAAAAACGAAAAGTAAAAAATATTCTTCCAAGTTACATAAAATCATGGACTGCACATCCTCACTATATTTACACTTTTCTCTCACACCCAATTTTAAATGCACAGAAAGGCACAGGATTCATATCTGGGCGACACAGGATACATATCATAAAGTCACCCCAAGACAACTACCTCTCTTAATTTTTTTGATAACATTAATACATACCGATCTCAGACTCTGCTGGATGACGCCTTTGAATGTGACTTTGTAAAAAGGAAGAGGTCATAAAAGCCTTTTCACAAAACGGACACTAGAAAAAAAAAGCAGTTAAAAACAGATTAGTAACATCTTTTTGGTAAATAGAGTGGTTAAGGCTTTTAACAGGTTATTATATTTTGTTCATATGTCAAAAGAAGGTAACTTTAATAAATTCCATCTCACAAGAATGAGGACTAAAATTCACATGGTACCCAACTTCTGTAAAATTATCAGTATATTAGTGCTATCTAAAGTTTCACAGTGATGGTCATGAGCAAAAATCTGATTGTGCTAGGCACTGTACAAACTGAACAAAAAAGACTCTGGCCATGCAAGTTCCAACTCAGATATAAACCACAGACAAGAATAGAGAACTGTAGGTAGAGAACTGTAAGGGAAAGGTATGACAACCCTCTTCAGCAAAATGCACAGATTTCAGCCAACTAGCACCTCAGGTGTTCTTAAAATTCATTTAACACCACAAAGTAGAGCATCACACAGCTGGAAAACACCAATAAAGATGGGTTTGAGTATATGAGTTGTAAGATGGCAATACTCAAAGGATATGTAAAACACTCAGACATTTCAACCAAGGGAAGGTAACAGTACGCAATTTTGCAAGAAAAGATACATAGCTACATTAGTATGCCACCTGGAATCCAGCTGAAGTACAAAGTTGTTTCAATTTCTGTTTCTATAACAGGTAGATCAGTGGCGACAGCCCAGTTTAATGTTTATCAATGATCTGGATGAGGGGATTGAGTGCACCTCAGTGAATTTGCAGACAACACCAATTGAACGGGAATGTTGATCTGATAGAGGGCAGGAAGGCTCTGCAGAGGGATCTGGATAGGATGGATCAACAGACAGAGGACAATTTTATGAGGTTGCGCCAGGTTCTTCACTTCAGCCACTACAATCCCCTGCAGCGCTACAGGCTTTGGGCAGTGTCTGTAAAGCTGCTCAGTGGTAAAGGATCAGGGGGTGTTGGTCAACAGCTGCTGAACATGAGCCAGTGTGTGCTCAGGTGGCCAAGAAGGCCAGTGTCATCCTGGCTTGTATCAGTAGTACTGTGGCCAGCAGAACCAGGGCAGTGATTGTCCCTCTGTACTCAGCATAGTGAGGCCACACCTCAAATCCTGTGTCCAGTCCTGGGCTCCTCTCTACAAGAAGGACATTGAGGTGCTGGAGCGTGTCCAGAGAAGGGCAAAGGAGCTGGTGAAGGGTCTTAAGGGTAAGACCTGTGAGGAGCAGCTGAGGGAGCTGGGGGTGTTCAGCCTGCAGAAAAGGAGGCTCAGGGGAGACCTGATCACTCTACAACTGCCTGAAAGGAGAGTGTAATAACACAGGGATCAGCCTCTTCTCCCAGGCAAAAAATGACAGGACAAGAGGACTTAGCCTCAGGCTGTGCCAGGGAAGGTTCAGGTTGGACATCAGAAGGAATTTCTCCATGAAAAGGGTGGTTAAACATTGGAATAGACTGCCAAGGGAGGTGGTGGAGTCACCATCGCTGGAGGTGTTCAAGAAATGAGTGAACACTGCACTTAGTGCCATGATCTAGTTGACAAGGTTGCCATGTTGGGTCATGTTGCCCATGTTGACAAGCTGCCCATGTTGCCAAGTTGACAAGTGTCATGATCAGTCAAAGGTTGGACTTGATGATCTCAGAGGTCTTTTCCAAACTAAATGATTCTGTGATTACGTGAAATTCCCAGATTTCATATTATACTTAAAATGCTGCCACTGGTAGTTGGGTATCCTATAAAACACAGCTTTCAGCAAACACTAAAGCCATGAATAATTAAGACAAATTTTGTTGAACAAATGCAAGACCTAATATAAAACCAAAATAAAGTGATGTAGTATGGCAGCAAAGCATTACTGCCAACCAAGAGGGAACTTACAGTGTAACAGATTGCACATGATTTACAGAATTAAATTGGCTGTGAAATAATGTTATCCATTCAAGCACAAACTTCATGTCAGTTTGACCTGCTGGTAGTGAAAGCAAGCTCTTATTGCATGAGACAGGATTAACACAGGGAATACTTAGGTTTTGAATTATGCAACACTTTTCTTGCAACTACCTTTCACAGAGTTAACCACAACATGCACTTTATGCCTACATTGTACATAAGAATGTAAGATTTCTGAACAAAATATCAAAAAAGTGAAAAATATTATTTAAAATTAAAATTGTATTACTCATATGAAGGTAGTGACCGACAAGTCCTAAATTTATGACTTGTAGGTATCAGTACCATTTTATAGTAGCATTTCATGGTTAAACTTATATTGATGATGGATTAAAGGCATCACATCTGAATTCCAAAACAAATTTACATTAACTATAAAGTGCACCTCCACTAAAAGAGGCAAGTAACAGGCGTATTTGCAAAACATCCAGGACTTTGAGGGGATGGAATCTGAACTACCCTCTCAGGATACCAGTAAAACCCCTATTATCTGTCAACGCAGATCAGCCAACATCATGGCACAGATAAATATCACACAGCTATTATTTACTGATCACACTGCTACTCTGCATTTACAAACACTAGGAAGAGTTTAATTTATCTCCGGCATTCACACTCAGAATCCTGAAAACACTGTAGGAACTTCAGATATTCTTCAACATCATTCCCCGAACTCATTTTTCTCATGTGAACTTAAGTAACTTCTAGAGAAAATAAATTATTAACAGAAAAGAAAGGGGGGAGGTCAGAAGTTTACTTCATATGAAATCAAATTACAAATGGGAAATAGATTTCCATCTCTGTTTTACTGCAAATGCCATTGAACAGATTAGTAACGAGACAAGTTCACTACCAAGTTTTTCAGCTTCCACAGAGACAGTTGCACACTACAAATATTTCAATAAAACTTGACAGTATTTGGCAATCACAGTATGAGAATTATTTAAGTTTACACATAAAATTACACATGCAATCAGTTTTCTTTTGCAACACAGGACAGACAAACTGCTTTGTAAGTTGTATAAAGGTTTTTTAAAACAATACCATAGCAGCAGCTTGTCCTTGAGACTAATACTTGAATGCATGAACCTTGCCATATGTATAGTTCTACTCTTGGGGCATAAGGTACCTTTTCCCTCACAGAAACCCTTGAGCCAACTTAGTTGATGTCTTAAATATTGAACTTTGCCTGTAACTTTAAACATACAGAGCTAGCCCGAAATCACGTCAAGTCTGTGTCCAGTGTACTCTTTAGACTTCAGATTACATTTGAAGCTGAAAGTTGCATTCCTGAAACCTGTTGGAAAAGGCTGGAGCTGAAAAATACTTAAATCAACCTACCACACCATTGCAGTGAGACAAAAAACCCCTCCCAATAAAAACTGAGTCAGTCAGAACAGCTATGAAGAAAGGCTCTTAAGGAAGACCCTTCAGGAACAGATTGTTGTGGAATCAGAGCTGAGCTAACTCACTGAAGCTCTTTACCATCTTGCCTGAGTCACCCCTGAGTCACACACACCAGCAGAAACTTTGTGTCTGAAGAACATCAGTGCAGGACAGTGACTACTTTTAGACAGTACATTACTGCTCAGCATCAGTTCTGATGTATTTGCCCTGTGTGCTTTCTGACCATGACCTTGTCTTGACAGACAAGACAGCAACACAAAGTAGCAACACGTTTATCACAGATTTTGTATATGTGTGTATCTGACATTTCAGATGCATCTAAAGCAAATCCAAAACCAAAGAGCATTTGTTATTAACAAGAGGATTTGTTAAAGATGATGTAGCGCCCTCTCCCAAGAGTCTCCGAAACACAGACGGAAAACAAGTGCAAGCAATGCACTTCCTTTTGCAAGGTCACTGGTCCTTGCAGTTCCAGCCTTTCACCCAGCAAGCAACCCCAGCAGAGTCGGGCTGCTCTGCCGCCCATCCCAGCAGGCTCAGAGCTGGCAAGATGTGGGTGATTGGGCCACCAGGCCCTCTCCTCTCACCTGGTGGTAGTTGGCTCGTGCCTCCAGCATCATCTGCTGGGTGCTGATCATCTTCCTCCTCCGCCGGCATTCCTCCTTGAGCCCCTGGATCTCCTGCATGCGCTGGGCCACCTCCTTGCCCAGCTGATCGCGTTGGGCCTGTGACTCTCGCAGGGCCTCCTCCAGGCTGCCGAGCTGGGCGCTGAGATACTCCTGGGAGTGCAGCAGGTACTCGGTGGAGAGCTGCGCCAGGCGCAGCAGCTTCAGCAGCAGCGGGTCTGCGGGGCCCTGGCAGTGCGGGCAGCACTCCCGTTCGGCGCTGCAGAAGGTGACATGCTCCAGGTGCGCCTGCAGGGCCGCCACGTCCCCCTCCCGCGACACCCGCTCCACATCCACGGTACTCAGCCGCCGCCAGTCCGGGTTATCGTGCCGCGCGCGGAACTGGAACGCGGGAAACGCCGCCGGCCCCGCGCCGGGCCCGGCCGCCGGAGGGTGGTAGGTGCGCTGGGAGAAAGGCTGCGGGAGAGAGACACGGCTCAGCCCGGGCCGGCACTCCCCGCCCGGCCGCCCGCCCGCCCGTCCTGGCGCTCACCATGTCCGGGCTCCGTCCCCGCGGCTCCGCTCGGCGCCGGCGTCCTCCGCGTCGCTATAGCAGCCCCGGCCTGCGCGGGGGGAGGCGGCAGTGACGCCGCGCTGTGCCGCCTCTCGCCCGCCCCGCCGCTCCCCGCCCCACGGCCCTTCGGCTCCGTGCTCGCCACAAATCCCGTCCCCTTCTCCCTCCCGGCATCCTCCTTCCCCGACGCCTCCACAGCCTCCTGGCAGCGCCGCGCTAAGGAGCCCTCTCCCGCCGGTCCCGGCGCTCCTCCTGCCCCGCGCACCGTGCGCAGCGCATCCTTTACCATCTTCACACGCTACTCGCATCAACAAACATCTCCTCGGCTCCGCTCTTATGTATATGCACCCTTAACACAGCTATACAGCGTATGCTTTCTCTCTCCACATTCTCTTCACTTCTGTGAAGTCTGTACATGGCACCCTGCTCGCATGTTCACTGCATCAACGTGCCTCCCCACCCTGTGCCTCCTCCGTGCTGCTCCTGACTCAAACCTTTCTCACACCACCATGACTTACACTCCTCTACCCCTGTGCTGTCCTATGCCCTTCTCTAGCCTCGCCTACTCATCTTTCTCCCAGATGTAATGGCAACTGTCACCTCCCCACCATCAGCATACATACGTATGTCGTTTCTCTGTACATCTGCTTCTCTCTGCTGCACCCTCATGTCCCTCAGCTGGTAGCTCTATGCAATCTCTCCAGTGCAACTCCATACCCCTCCCAATGCCCACACACCAGCCTCCTGCTGGGTGCTTTTGAATACCTTCCTCACCTTAACACAGTCACAGACTTTGCATTCCTCTTCCACATGCTCTCCTCATGCATCAAATCAACACACCTCTGCCTGGTATCACCACACACCAGACCCACTCTTGCAACCATGCAACCCTACAACCTCACCACATCTCTCATTCCTGTCTCGTTCTACCGATCCCAAACACTTCAGCCTCATGAAGCACCTCACGGCTTGCATACATCACCTAATTCACCATCCACACCCAAATACTTTTCTTCAAGGCAACCAACAATACTTTTCTTCAAGGCAGTCCAACTGCCTGTATCCCTGCTCCACCACAATTCCCAGTACTCCCCAGTTCAGTGTTTCTATCGCTCCTGCTCAGTTGCTTCAAACACTGTTTCTAAGCAGGAGCATCTTTCTTCTCCATCATACAAAATTACCCTATTCCTTCACTCATCCTTACCACTATTCTCCAAAAACTTGCTCTTCCTGGTACCATTTCTTAATATTTCAAGTCCCCTATGTTACATCTGCCTTACTGCCATGTCTCACATTTATACCTCCCTAACTTTTCAGTCCCTTCCACACATATTTTAGTTTCTCATCCTTTTGGTCATTCCTAGATACATACCTCTCCAAGGACATTCACACAATACATATCTGATCATACACTCCATTCCATAGGTTCCACTACATCATGTATTACAGACTCACAGAGATGTTCTCAAGGGACCTCTGGTGATCATCGTCCAGTCCAAATTTCTGCCGGACACTAGTTCACATCACCTGTGGCATTTAAGATGAACAGACAGTCCATGACCTCCCCATACAACCTGTTGCATGTCTGTGCTCTCCTCCTGATGAAAACATTTTTCCTAATATCTCACCGAGTATCTGCTATTATCAAGATTAAAAAATGGTTTGAATATTTTTGCTGCTTTGTTCTAGTAACTGCAGGCCACTACTAGAGTGCTGCTTTGCCTTCTCTTCACCACACTAAACAAAGCCAGCTGCCTCAACTTCTTCTCATAGATCATGTACTGTAGATCCCGACCATCTTGTTAGGCCTCTTCTGTCCCCTTTCAGCTCCTCCACATAGTTCAGATGCCCCCTTCAGATCTCCCTCCATTCACTTCATAGGAATGTGTAATGAACCTCACCTCCCATCTGCACTATTAACATTGCCCTCTCCAATATAAACAGTAACATGTCTACCATTAATCACAACGTAGAACTACTTCCATGAAAATACCAACAATGTTACTACATGCACCAACACGACCACCCTTACAAATCACAAGCTCTTAGTTTTATGTAGGTTTCTATGTTGGTTGTTGCTTTTTGGACCTTGAACCTTAAGGCTACTGGTCACACTTTACTGCAATACCCAAGATTCAGTTCCATTCAGATTCTTCCATCACTTACCATGCCACTTGTTTTTAATTTAGAAAGATACTGTGTGATGTTTGCAACATTGCAGTCTTCTCCTGCAAGGATGACGTTTTTGCTACCTCCTTTTTTGTGAACAGGGTCTCCCGCAAATTGCTACCTTCAGAGAAATCTATTTAACTTTTATATATATATATATATATGTATATAAAATATAGATCTGCCTGGTTTACCACTGAACTTTGCACTGCTCTGAGTCCTGAAGTAAGAAAATATATTGCTAATCTCCTTCAGAGCTATTTCTAATATAACACAGACTCACTTCCATTTAGTGTATAAATACACTTCTATTTATAAGCAGCTAGATCTTTTAAAATGCTCAAATACTGGCTACTGTCCAAAATGTTCATGCCTCAAATTCTTTAAAACACCTTGAAAAACAGGTATTTGAATATTTTTTTCTAATCAAAGGAACTGTTAAGTTACACATAACGTAATGAAACTCACAAAGATCTGAGCCTAATGTGTGCTCCATCTATTTGACATAGAAGAAATTTATTTACATAAAAACCATGTGAGCTTTGCAAGCTACCAATCTGTGCATTAAGCAGAAGGAGCCTGAAAAAGCACACATTAAATAAGGGCCTTTCACTGACAGATGCATGGGTTTATTAGAAAAAAATAACCAAACATTACTTAAAGCCAGCAAAGTACACCAAGCCTGAGGATAGCTTATTCTCCTCAACCAACATATTTAGTCAGAAATATCCGTACAAATTTGCATGCTGCTCCAATTAAACCTGCTTTAACTGAATGTGACCTTGCAGCGGTACATCATCTACGCATCATATAATGGTCTTTGTTGGAAGGCACCTTAAAGACCATCTAGTTCCAACCAGCTGCCATGGGCAGGGACACCTTCTAGTAGACGAGGTTACTCAGAGCCCCATCCAACCTGGCCTTGAACACTGCCAGGGATGGGAGGAGCACCACGAAGTTGAGTAGAGGCACAAGCCGCCCAGGTATCTCGATGGAGACAGAAAAAGTACGGACGGACTGAGGCGGCCCTTTTCGATCTCTTTTTCCTTTCTTTCTGCCGGATTTACTCTATTCTGGGAGTTGTGCCCGTCAGAATTTAGGGTCATCACCCACCCGCGAGGCTCCCTCGGTCAGGGGTGGCACCGCCTGCTCCCCCGGCCACCCCTCCCCGCCGGGGCGGGCGGCACCGGTGAAAAGCGGCGCTTCCCCGCGGCGGTGCCCGAGAGCCAGGCCCGGGCCAGCGTTTCGGGAGNNNNTTCGGGAGGCAGCCGAGCACGGCCGGGCCTGCGGGAGGCCCTGAGCCGGCCTCCATCTGTCTGCCAAAACCTCCGGCTCCGCTTCGGAGCGCGGCCGCCTCGCCGCTCTCTCCCGCCTGCCCCCGGGGAGAGGCCCCGCCGGGCGCTGCCTCCCGCCACCGGTCCCGGGTTGGGGGGAGAAGGGGAGACCCCAGCGCTCACCTCGGGCTGCAGCTCCGCGGGGCTCGGCGGGCGCCGCCGGGCGCGGAGGGNCCCTCGCTGGGCCCGTCCCGCGCCGGCCCCGCTGCCCCGAGCCCCCGGGTTCCCCCGCTGCTCGCCGACTCCCGCTCCTTGAAACCTGCCCGCAGATGTTGGTGCCCAGGCAGTATGTCCTTTGTCTTGGTCCCGTCCCGAGCCTCTCCGACCGAGAAGCAGCCTTTTCTCTTCCTTTTTGTAAAATGCAAGGGAAGTTACAGGAAGCCTTGGAAAGGCTGCCTTTGGAAATTCAAGGCACGTTTTGCCACGCA